>JAPYYW010000681.1:0-44095 GCA_030522545.1 Cremastinae sp. A BG-2022a
GAGCGCGGAGCGCGCGCCTGGTGGGGGTATGCGATTTATGAGAAAAACTCTTCCCCTTGGGGGCTTTTGGGCTCTTATTGAGAGAGTCCACTGTACATTAAAAAAACAAAAAAAAAATTACCTCCTATTAAGTTACGATATTTGAACTATTGTAGAAGCTATGAATATTTAAAAAAATTTACGAAACTTAAATAGGCGTCAAGATATAGAGGTCTGAAAATTGGCATGGGTACTTTATTCAGCATCTACAATAATATATTAAAAAATCTAAAAAATGGAAGAAAATGGTCATCCTAAAATCGTTGTCGAATTTTAAGGTAGAATTGCTCGTATATAATTTCGATAGAAAGAAATTTCGTATAGCTATGTAGATCGCCAATTATTGATTAATCGACGTGTGGCATAAAGTCTTTTAGTAATGTCAAGGCAACGATAGTAACACGCGATTGGAGTAACTTATGGAAGATCGATAGACAGGGAGTACACAATCCTCGACGAAACACGTGAATAATGCAGTCCAGTCGTGATCCAAAGACGTTCAATCGAGCGGGCCGGCCCTCGCGGTCTCCCGGTGAGAGATATCCGTCCTTTTTCCTCCGACAAACCAAACCAAATGTCTACGTGCGCTAAAGAAATAATCTAGTTCACGGACGCGTGACAATTACTCGCAAGAATCTCGCGCTTTATGAGAAAACTTCGAGTCTCTGACTGCCTCTATATACTTATATCACTGAAAAACATTTTTTTTTTTCAAATTACAAAACATATTTTATTGATTGTGATTTCATTATTTTTTCGTCATTTTTTAAATTGTCATATCAAATCAGCGTTTATTTATTTCAATACTATTTCGATTGAAGTAACTAAATAACAATCAACTATAATAAATTTGAAAATGTCAAGAAAATTCAGTGTAATTCTGTGAAATATGAAAAAAAAATCAATTTATCCAAAGATATTCCGTTAAGAATTAAATATTCAAGAACATCTAAATGATACGTATAGCATATCGTATGAGAAATTTAATAGTTATGATTCTTTTTCATATTTTTCATATCATTTTAAGTATAATGAATAAATCAGAATTATAACGAATTGATACATGTATATTGAAAGAAAAATACGATGATTTTATTACAAAGTGAGAACAATATTCTGATTATCGCATGGAACGAAATATATTTTTAAATCTGGTCCATTAAAATTTGTTTTCGCAAAAATAGTATTCTATACATTTTGATGTATTATTAATCCAGATGTAAAATATATATAATTTCATTAGAAAAATTGACCCTTCACAGTAAAATCTAAAATTATCATGATTTCATTTAGTGGATTTGTAAAATAATTGAAAAACTTTTTAACAAACAAATCAAAATCCATGAAAAATCCATTATATGAAAAAAGAATAAGTACCCCGAATGGTTGGATCTTTCAAATTGATTTTGCAACCGCACGTTTTTTTCTCAGACCAGACACGTGGATGTCTGACTGGAAGAATAATACGCCACGAGTCTTGTCGCCAACTCCGTTGCGATAAACATGCAGATTAGAAAATCATGTGGGCAGCGGGAAATTCAATTGTTTTTCAAGAGGGTCGTGCCGTTACTCAATAGTCGATAGACTATGCCTTTCAGAAAAGAATTTTTATTATTGTTTACTCGATATGCCAAATCATTGATTCATCAATATTTTTAATAATAATTAGAAAAAATATACGTACATAAAATTCATGATAAATAAGATATTAAGAGATCAAATTTTTGTAAAAAATTGGTTAATCGAATTCGTCATCAACAGTTGACCTTATCATTTTTACGATATTGGAACGTATTTTTCTATCAAAATTAAATATTTTTCGATAATTACATCGATGATCTATGTTCGTTACACCTCCATACTTTTTTTAAATTAAGTTTCTAGTCATCGATTTTTTTTAAATACTGTTTATTATTCGCCACAGAGTCTCGTGGTAAAATTGTATATTTGTTTTTATTAAATTGATCATTTTAATGAACAATGATTTGTAGAAAAAATGTATTTTCTTCGTTCATTTTCTCTGCAACATTAATTAATTTGAATTTGACCATTTTTAATTATGGATCATAATTTACAGTTTTAGATACGCATTTCAATTTATTTTTCGTTTGTATATCCCTATGACTTGGCAAATAGCAAATTTTCTTACATCTTGTTAAAATTTTTTGAATTTTTAACGCCTAAATAAAATTGGAGAAATTATTTGTTTTTTATTTTTCTTTTTAAGTTACAAATATTGAACGATGCATATTTTACGTCCATTAATTAGTTGTTATGCTAGATTTAGGGTAGGCAAAAAAAACCAAAGACTAAAAGATTTGTGGGGGTGTACGTCAGTTTCTTTTTTGTCAGGCTTCATCCGGTAATGCCAGTAAACACGATAAGTCGCATCAACATTTTTCTTTCTATATCATCAATCTTCATTTTATTACTATATAAACGTATGACTTCTGGCACTTCGAAAGGCTTCATCGTTCGAAGGTCTTCAATAATCGAGATTGCATGGAATTATTTCGAATTGGTGTCGCATGTTTATAAAAAATGCACCATAGATGCTTGATTTCAATCAAATTACGATAAATAAAACCTGACATTTTTTTTCAAAACTTTACAAACTTTGAGTTCATGTAAGAACTTGGAAGTTTATATTGAAAAACAGAAATTTTATGATAATTTTCTAAAATTTCGATGAAGATGAATTTAGCAATTTTTGCACGATTATCACAAAAGTCAAATAAGGTAAAAATGTCCCCATAGTTGTACAATCTATGCTATATTATTTTTAAAATTTGAGTTATTTGTGTCTCAATAAAATCGTAAGGATTATTTTCCATATACAAAGAGGTTTATTTTTCATAACTTTAATTTATTGGAACAAACTTGCTGAACCCTAGAGATAAGATAAATTTTCTGTCCAAC
The DNA here is from genome assembly GCA_030522545.1 of Cremastinae sp. A BG-2022a. Taxonomy (NCBI): domain Eukaryota; kingdom Metazoa; phylum Arthropoda; class Insecta; order Hymenoptera; family Ichneumonidae; species Cremastinae sp. A BG-2022a. The sequence goes on from JAPYYW010000681.1 coordinate 2,959, forward strand.
TATTGGGACATCCTACATATTCAAACGTTCAAGTATTTATTTACTAGAAACATTGTCTAAAAAATACATAAAATAAGTTCTAGATGACTTAAATATCAGACAATAGTTTAGAGGTGAATTTGAAGCAGATTTTTTTGTTTATTTTTTTTAAATAAAGATAAAGTATGAAAAAACGCATTATTGAAAATGTATTTAAATTGTTTGAAATAGATTCGCGTGTGTGTATAAAAATGAGTCGCGGTCAAATCGTAATTTATAGAAATTTTATTGAAAAAATTGCGAATTTATGATGGGGATGGAGCAGCGAGGAGAGTCAAAAGGTTTTGAGAAACAGTCGCGAATCTCTTGGTTCGTTTTACCGGTACTTACATAGAAACCGGTCGATTTGGGTTCAACGTGCGTGTTGCCAAGTCGCCGTATAACGTTCCCTGCTCTTTCATCCTCGCGCGCTCTGCTCGATCCTTTTCTTCCTCTTGCTTTCATTCTCCTTGCCTTATTCCTTTTTGTCAAGTTCCTGTCTCTTTTCCCCTCCCCCTCGACTTCCTCGGTCGTGGCCAAAGATAGACACGAAAGCTGAACTCTCGTATCTTCCCATCTATACTATATAGCCTCCAATTTGTCCCTTCTGCTCACAACTTCCACCAATAAAATCGTTCTCTTTTGCCAAATTTCTCGACCAATTAGGAAAATGTAGTTAGAAAAGCCGCTGTAATCTGTAATCCTCGACAAACCTCCTCTATTTAAAGTTATAAAAATATAAACCTCATTTGTTACGACCCAAGAAAATCATTCTTCTTTTTCTGGAAGAATTTTTCTTTTTTGAGAAAATATATAGCGTTATGTTTGTCTCGTAAAAAGAGAAAGCTGAAAAAATGCGGTATTAGGAGTATAAGGGTAGAAGTGAAAAAATTGGTTATTGGATTGCCACTCGTTCAAGTAGTCGTAAATATGCGCGCGCCTTGGATCGGATAAAGGAAACTGTGACAGCGGGACATCTGGCAACGGGCACGGGGGCTCATCTGCACGGGGTTTAGCCCCCGATTTATTATAAACAATGATACCTAAGAGAAAATAAGCCGTAACAGAATTAATATCAATAATTTCCGACTGGATGGCTCTTCTCGGATCCATTGTGTTCAAAAATTTACAACGGTGAGGCTGTCGTGCCTACGGCTAATGAACCACGAAGAAACGAGGCGATTTAACGGGCGCGAGCCCCAATTATTATTATTATTTTCATATAATACCCGAGGGAGTGGAACGAGAGAAACAGTTTGAAAAATTTTTGGAAAATAAATCGACACGAAAGTATTAATGATTGTTTTCATAATTATATACTTTTATTAACCCTCCGTGGGTCATGCCTCTTTTTCGACTTATGCGATTTTTCCCCCTTGAATATCTCCGCGATCCTTGAAGGGCGGGCTTTCGCAGCCCAGCCTAAAAAAACTTAGTAGTGTGGGGTACTCGATGGCCAAACCGCATCTTGATCCAGCAGTTCTTGTGCAGACAGTATATAGAGCAGAATAATTTCGGCTCGGTCGAAAAGGACCCACATGGCACACGGTGCCAGTATTTCGTCAATGTAAGTGGATCAAAGTGTGACGAACACCGCCAGGTCCATTTTTGCTTGGAATGCGCAAAAAAAAATATCTTCTTATAACAACATCACGTACGATTTATCAATTTTTAAAAATAAATTTTTCATTTTATAATGGAAAACACACGTTATTGTACGGTAGTTTTATACCCAAAAAACATCTTATATGTACTTTCAGATAGCAGAATAAATATACTTTTTAAAATGTGGAAACCCAAGACATTGTTAAATAGAAAAAAATGGCGTTTTTTTTTCGTAAAACAACTTTTTTTCAAAAATCTTGTCGATTAAAGCGTTTTATTTATAAATAAAACAAATGCAACGACTATAAGAATTATAAAATCTTAAGATAGAATCAATGGAAGAAAAGATGTGGAGAAGGAGAATTTTTTCCTCTCCAAATACGTGAGATATAAGTGGCAAGACGACAAGGACCCATATGATCCGAGGTGCCATAAAAAATCATATGACCATTTGTTTTTTCAATCTCGTGAAGATTATAGCAAAAGAAAAAAATATTGAGCGTCGTATTTAAGTTGCAGCGAACGCTATCGAATTCGGAAATCTCTTATTTCGATTTCGTTACGTAATTTGGTGCATTGTGCGGTATCGGTCACGCGAGGAGTTTCCGCATCGTCTTTGAAAAAATTACCTTGAAGCGAGTACCCGTGAGGTGGATAAATCGAAAGCTGCGCGTAATTGAATCTTATCGAAATATACGTCATTGGCATGAAATCAATCCGCACTGTTGGAGCGCAGTGGAAAAATATTTACTCCCTCAATAATCGAATTTCCTTCAACATCGCTACGTTCCAAGAATTTTTATAATTATCTCGAATAAAATTTTTATAGTTTTTCAACGAATAATTGTTTCACTTTTTTAACCCTCGGACGGACACGTCGAAAAATGTGACGCGCAAGGGCGCGTGGGGTCTTTGTGGACCTCAATTTTTTAATTGTTATAAAAAATATAATATATAACATTTCACGGTTTTTTTACAGATAATTGTTATTTAATGGTTTTTAAAAATCGTTTTCGAATAAGTATTGAAAAAAAATTGTTTATTCGAAAGAAAAATACTTTAAAAAATGTATTTATAAAAAACGGGACGAGAAATGTCCATGGTAGAACGCGAATTTAAATTTTATGGGGTTCAAAAAGATCTCACGTGCGCCCGTCCGAGGATTAATTGTCAAAAGGAACGAATATTATTTACTTTAGAATATATATCGGGCGAGCCTGATTTGAGCTTGTCATCTGCACCAAATTAGCAGCTTTTCCATTTTCCCATCTCTTTTCAATAATTTACTGCGATTATCTTCTAAACAATTCTACCTGAATTTCTTAAATTCCAAGATTATCCAGACTTACAGTCCACAGGTCTGAACTTCGCCGAGGCCATTGCAGAACCTTTCAAACTTTTGTAATGAGTTTTATTACATACAATCCTATTTATTCTGGCAAGGTCACGATATGTCCTCAACTGCAAACCTTTGGGAACTCTCACTTGGCATGAAAAAAGTTTCAACGAGAAATTTTCAATATGCACATAATCAATGTCGCAACTATAACTTTATTGAAATAATTTTCTGTACGTGTATCGCATCTCAAATAAATTTTCCATGAATCAATCAACACTATGAAATTTTCAATATTTATATTAATCTTCATTTATGTATTTCGATTCCTTCAATTTTTTATTAAAATGACCAATAAAAAAAATTTGAATTCTAAATTTGACTTTAATTATTTATGTTATATATTGTTATGTAAATATATTAAATATGCGATGTTACGCAATGTTAAATATGTTATATAAAATGTAAAAAAATACAGAATTTGAAAGATATTATACTAGCTGATCCAGTGAACTTCATATCACCTACGCACAATCGATTCACATACAAAATCAACAATATTTGATTTTTTGATTTTTCAGCTTACATTGAGAGAAATCACGATAATGAATTTTATCATAAAATGACAACTATGCTGATTATTTTATAACTAAAGATATGTTTATCGTAAAATAAAGTATATTTAGGATTGAATCTATATAAACAGAATGTAATTCGATAATAATAATTACTATAATACTAATTATATAGTAATTATAATTAGTATAATTGTCACTTTTGTATAATAAAATTTATATTTCTTTTCTCTCAGTGTGTAATTCTAGAGTTCTTCCAACTTTTCTTTCTAAACCACTCCTGAACGATAGCGAACAAAAAAAAATTATTTAAATCTGTGAATAAGCCTTTTTTGAGTTTTAGCGAGACTAACGCACAGCGTTTCATTTTTTATATACAATAGATGATAGATAGATAAATAATTCTCTATAATAACATTTTTTTCAGATATTTTTACTTCTCTTTCTTCTCCTGTACATTTCGAGCTATGCTCTCATAGCGAGATTTCGACGGAGGGATCGAGAAGATTACTTTTCCGTGGATGAAGATGAAGCTACGGTGTACAGAATCAGTCTGTGGCTTTGCACCGTCGCCCTCACTGTTTCGGTCGGCGCGACACTTCTCTTGCCCGTTTCAATCGCGAGCAACGAAGTTCTCATTCTCTACCCGAACAGTTACTACGTCAAATGGCTCAACAGTTCTCTCATACAGGGTAACAATGGAAAAAAAATCCCACCATTTTATTCAGGGGGAAACCACTTTGAACTCGCGAAAACAGGGTGTATTTTTCACAATTTTTTTCAAGAAAACGGTAAATGTCTTTTTTTTTTGTATGAATACGGGTATTCATTATATACACATCGAAGATGGTTTACAAATTTTTTTATTGAAATCTTGACAATAATTTTCCGTGTGCGTCGCTTCTAGAGGGGGGACGCTGCGAAAAAGTCGGAGGTAAGTGGTTGATAGCTTCACAGCCACACGGTTCATATAAAGAAATACAAAAAAATATCCATAGACACTGGATATAGACCTCTATGGCACCATGTAGGGATTTTTCGATATAAAAAAAAATGGCGGACAAATTAAGTTTTTTTTTTCGATTTGTATCGAAAATTTTCATCGTTTTTCGAAAAAAATAGAAGAAGACTCTTTATCAAAAAAAAGCCCTACGTGATGCCATAGAGATTCAATTTACGAATATTTTGAGACTAGATCAATGCAAATCGGATGAATAGTGTTTTCGGTAAGCTGTCAATTAGGTTGAAATATGTAATTTTGTGAATTTTACATAAAATGTTGTATCTTCGTGAAATTTACGAACTTCTTCACAATATTTGGTGAGAGCATTGTCAACAAATGTATCTTTCAGAAAATGGAAGAAAAAAAAACGAAAAAAATTTCAAAGTGGTTTCCCCCCTTAAATTATTACTTTCAAGAAATCAATTATCGTTAAAACCTATTTTTTGCTTCATTTTTTTGAAATTATATTTTTTCTCGAAGAAGATTACTAAAACGAAATTTAGTGAATTCACGTCTTCCAAAGTGACAATTAATTTCGAAATATATTGGAAATCTTTACCATATAAAAATCTTTTTCTCCATTTTTTAAATATTTTCACTTCAAAGCAATACCTGTTTTCAGTAATATGTATTTGTATATTTTCATAAAACCATTGCTGAAAAAATGCAACAATTAGAAAAAAACACTAAAGTGTCGATTGCTTAAAAAAAAAAAATCGTTGAAACCTCGTCGCTGATGGCAGGGATGTATTTTTTTGCAGGACTGTGGAATCATGTTTTCCTATTTTCAAATCTGTCGCTCTTCGTATTTTTACCGTTCGCCTACCTCTTCACGGAGTCGGAAGGTTTCGTCGGCCATCGCAAGGTAATTCTTAAAATTTTAATTAATTTAATTTTAATTTTATAAATTTTATAAAATTTTATAAATTTCAAAATATCAAATTTATAAAATTTGGGTGATGATTGTCCCTATTTCGTTATACGATGCGCGCTTCACTAACTTATTCGCTTTCATATTCAATCTCTGAGGGTGTGTGGTGTTCTTTGTTAACAGGGCGTGATGGCGAGAGTTTACGAGACCGTGACTGTCCTTTGTCTCTTGGGGACTCTCGTACTTGGTATGACGTACGTCTTATCGGCTCTCATAGACTATCAGAAATCGAGTCTACACACCTTGCTCAGTAAGTTTTTCATCCCTATCCAATTTTCAACCATCAAATTCAGCCAAGATCTTATTCTTTATTCCATTTTCTTCGCAAATAATCAATAACTTGGGAAAGACAATTTAGAATTTCTACAGTAAAGCTTTAATAATTAAAATATGACATTGAAAACTTATTTAACAAACACAGAATTTATTCACTTATAATTTACCATGTTGAAACCTTACGGAAAAATAATTTTTATGTATATTTTTTAACGATAATTATTTAAGTAATAAACAATAAATATTGTAAAAAAGAGTTGGTCGTCACGATTTCTTTCGTGATTTTAAATATGTAAATATACAAATATATAATTGTTTATTTTAAACTACACATAATATTGATGTTGTTCGTTTAATTACCATCATTATTTAATTTCTGTACAATATAATATTTCGCATTCGATATCAAACGATGAATACTAAGATCTGCAGAGTCGTGAATGAGTTTAATAAAAATCTACATTGTTCGCATAAAATTTGAATGTGACGAACGTTGTAATAAAACTGAGCCCGACAAATATCCACAACGCTTTTTCCACGTGCGTAGATAGCATATCTCGACAGATTGGTCGTTATTGTTACGGATATAAACGTTCGCTTCCTGTCGACGATGGAAACGCTTCCCCGACTTGGCGTACATTACATAATGCACATTTAGCTTGAATTATTGTCGTTGTTCACGAGCGACGTATCACAAATTTAACGCTCATCCACAAAACCTCATCTACCGACGTTCCAAACATTTTCCACAACCGATTTTATATACTTCTTTCAGATTTATGGAGTTACTACTTGCCCTTTTTATATTCGTGCGTCTCATTCGTGGGAGTCGTACTATTGTTGCGTAAGTACAAAGAAAGACATATTTTACATTTCATCTTAATTATGAAGTTGCTGAGATTACTATTATTATTATTTATTATTATTATTATTTTAAATGACAGTTTGTACTCCGGTGGGCTTTGTCAGGCTATTCGGCGTAGTAGGATCCTTTCTCGTCAAGCCTCAATTCCTTAAGAACTTGGATGAGGAATTTTTCGCTTACAGAATGGAAGAAGACTGTCTGAGCAGAAGGTTCGTTAAATCCCCATTCACCCTTACCTCACAAAAACAATAGCTTTTTATAAATATTTTTCTACTTTTTTTCAATTCATGCTACAGATAAATATTTGTATTTACGTGTACCTATATATTGACGCTGCTTACGAAAAGTAGCATGTTTCAGATTTCTTACAAAGAGTAGCACATTTCGGTTTTATACGAAAACTATAGCACGTTTCGATATTTATCGCAAAAACTAGCATGTTTCGGCTTTCTCCAGGAAAACAAGCACATTTCAATATTAAGTTAGTTCAAATTAAAGTCGGTCAAATCAAACAATTTTATCTTAGTTTATCTCCGTACCATGTGGTTTTTGATCTCAAGATTATTAGAAAAAGTTATTTCACATTGATTCAAGAATAGCATATTCAACATTCAAGGTCCTTCAAGGTGACCTGTACTTGCTATATTTATGAATGAAAATTAAGAAAATCATAATATTAGGATATTAAAAAAAAAAACTAAAGGAAACTGATCTAATTACAAGAAGTTCCGTAAACCAAAAGTCAAGATATTTATAGTTGTATGGAGATCGCAATATTTAAAACGTGCTCATATAACAGAAGAGCACAGAAAAGTGATTTAGACAACAAATACTCGATAGTGCTATGTAGTGAAATATTTCAAAATTTAATATATAATTACACATCGTATCGTATAAAGTTTTTACAAATTTTCAAAAAAATCCTTACTATTTTTTGATACAGCTCTCTTAATCGCGAAAATTAGCGATTTTTTTAAATTTTTCAGCTTTTTTCACGAAAACGTGCTACTTTTCATGGTGAATGCCGAAAAATACTAATTTTCGCGGTGAATATTGCAACGTGCTGGTTTTCGTAAGAAATTTCAAACATTGTACTATTCGTAAGCAGCGTCGATAAAATGTATTCTTTACCCACATACTGTATCTCAATTTATGTTTAACTAAATAGTTTTATATGGAATGAAAAAAAAAAAAACAAATAAAAAACTAGTGTACATGTATATTAAAAATCATTGTAATTTAATTAATATATAGTGAAAATCGAATAATATAAATAAATGCATAGACTTGAACACGCGAAGGCGACGGGTAAATCGTACGTTTCGCCGGTGCCGATGTCCCCACCGAGTTGCAACATGAACCTCGACGACGACGACGAGGAACTGCTGTGCCCGAACCCTGGTCTTATGTGCCTAAGAAACGGAGCTCTGCAACGAGGCCTTACCCAAAGATTAGAGGAAGTTCAAATGCGAAGGAAATTACTCGATGAGCAAAGAAGAACGTGGTGGGTCAGACGTACATTGTTCTATCCCCTCGCGATGCTCGCACTTTTCATTTTATCAACGGCAACCGCACTTCTCGCTGTACAAAACACACTGGAACTCTTGATCGGCATCAAGGCTCTACCTTTAAGCACCCGGGTAAGCATCGAAAAATTACTCTTAATATTTCACTGAAAATTCAACTGAAGATTTAAATAGAGGACTAAAAATTTTATCAATTTTTCAATAATAAAATTGTCAAGTAATACTCGGAAGTATTTCTAAGATTGTAATAAATGTTCGTTTATTAATGATGATTTTTGTTTTTAGCAATTCACATTGGGCATAAGCTCGCTCTCGAAACTCGGGCCTATCGGTGCAGCCGTAGAAGTCGCCGTGATTCTTTATCTCGCTGCAACGAGTGCCATCGGGCTTTACGCTCTTCCAGGTGTAAGAAGAGTCAGACCGCGCTTTCATTCGACCCCTCTGACGCATCTTATCGCCAATTGTGCGCTCCTGCTTGTTCTCAGTTCAGCATTACCCTTGCTCTCCCGAATTTTGGGTCAGTTCCACTTTTTATATGTATATGAACTACTATTATCGATGTTAAATTTGCATCGTTCAAGTGCATTGAAAATCAGTACCCTTTCGTTTTTTTTTTATACTGCACAATTAAATTAAATTTTGTTATGTGTACACTGAGAAAAAAGTTTGTTTGAATCGACTAAATTTCGTATGATTCTGAGCAAAGCAGCGGACACGGGCGGCGAAACACAAGTTTAGTTGATTCAAAAAAATTAAATTTAGCTGCCGCAAAAAGATATTTTTTAGCGAAAAACTCAAAATAATTTATTACTCAGCTATGCTACGGATTTTTGCCATTTTTGATAGCACATCATCCTTCCTGAGTGCTTCCGGTATCTATGGTGCTCCAAAAAATTTTTCGGTTGTGTAAGGATTTGAACCTGCCTACTACCTACCTTCATTTTCTAAAGCGAGCACTTTACACAGATTACCCTATACTGTACGATCTGACAATTTCTTAGCAAAAATGTGATCTTGGAGTTTCACACTTAATTTTGTTATAATAAAAATATTAAAAAAAATTTTTTTAGTGACCGGGAGTAAAATATACTAATTAATTGGTAATTAATTCATATTTTTAAGAAATCCAATTTGTAAATTCTTCAATTTGAGTGTTTTGCTAAAGATATTACTAAATATATTTAGTTGATTCAAACAAACTTTTTTCTCACAAGAACAAATAATGGATGCTTTTTTTCGTTGTATATCAACGTTGCAAATTTTCAACGAATGGATTGTTTCCAAGGATATTTAATCTGCTGTTCCGAAAAACAAACTTATCTCGTATATTTTTGAAGGCATGACGAACTTTGATCTACTGGGAGACTTTGGAAAGATCGAGTGGCTTGGCAACTTCAAACTCGTCCTGTTCTACAACCTGATATTCGCAAGCGCAGCGATAACGTGTCTAGCGACCAAATTTACGGCAACCGTGCGAAAAGAAATCTATACCAGATTACGTAGCAGTCTGGTAGGAATTTTTCGGCTGGGAGGTAAACAAGCGGCGATTATTACCGCCAAGGAAGAATAGACTGATTTTTATTTTATTTTTCTCCTTTTTTTAATCAATATTATTATATATTATATATATGCAAAGAGCGAAAAAGACGTTGGGCTCAGTGATGGGCATAATTGAGCACCGTCGAGAGAGTTAAGAGAACAATAATAATCCATTGACGCGATTACACGTACGTAGACAATTAAATTATAGGAGGAATGAAAATTCCCAAAAAGCATGCTAGAGGGAGGCCATCGACGATAAGGGTTTGAGAAAATTCTTTCATCTTCGATGACACAATTTGTAAATTTATGAACGATTGATGAAAAAAAAAAAAAAATACCAATTGTAGGACCGCGTCGCGACCTATCAATTTTCTCTTAAAAATAGGGAGAACCTTGAATGCTGCCGCTAAATAATCGATATTTATTGCAAATATCGATAATAATTTGTATAATATGAGAAAAAGAAATCTTACGATGATGAACTTGTCCCCTTTTTAGGAGAGGTGGCTGCGACTGTGACAACCCAGTATTGTGATAAGAAAACAAAGTAGTACGAATGCAAGAAAAAGGAAAAAACAAATAGATTGGATGTCTAAAAAATTAAATTTTAGGATTAACTCGCATGTCCAAAAATTATGAAAGTTTGGAAATTTTGTTTTTGGGTGTGCTACTGTTTTTTATTATCCACTAAAGGGCATCATTTCCACGTAGAAAATTTATCATTCAAAAAATAGCTGTACATAAAAATACTCAAGATTGAAAAACTTTGTTATTATTTAGAATATTTGTAATTTTTTAATTAATATTCGTATTTGCTATATAATTCCTAGTATCATCACTTCTTTGCGATAAATGTATCACACAACAATTTTCATTCGTAAATGCTTATTTTTAACTTTTTTTTCTTTATTCGTATCTACTCAAAATGAATAAATAATTTTAATTTTGCACAGAGATCGCATTGATAACTGCATTTCTATAGACATTGTATGCAATTTTTAAACCAAATGTCATTTACATTATAAAGTTTTATGCTGCGATTAAGTGTTTTCAAGGAATTGAAAAAAAAAACATATACAGTATTTTCTAAAAATGTACGTTAAATACTACGATCTCTCGGCAAAATTTTATTTATTTACTTTTTGTATCTACTATATCCGGTCAAGAAAATAATTTGCCTCCATTGTAAAAAAAATTGTAGAGAGCACTTTTTTTGTATTTTATTTCTTACTTTTTGGACGCGTTAATTCTTTAAAAAGTGTGTAATTTTTTGTGACGAACGTCTCGAAAGCCTTACTTCATCGCACACGTATTTTAATTATTTTTTAAAATACTTTTGTTTACTTTTGACCTCGTATTATATATCCGGGTTGCCACCATAGTCATTGCTACTCTGAATTATTTATAAATTCTTGGAATAACTTATATTTTCGTGGATAAAAATATGTTTTAGACAAAATAGTAAATTTTTCGTTCAAGCAAATAGAAAATATATTGACTCGAATGTTTACGACCGAATAAGACTTGAAGAAGCATAATAAATAAGCCTAAAAGAACAAAATTGTCCGTGTTCATGAAAACTTTTCAGAGCAATAATCTTGACTGGAAAACGTCGATAAAGTGAAAATTTATGAAATGGCATTATTGTTATAATAGGTATATAAAACCCCCAATCAAGACAGACAGAAAATATAAATAATTTCATGCATTTTTAAATGCCTGGCGATTTGTAAATGTTGAATATACAATTCCTTCATCGACAATTCGCTGATAAATGTTGCCAGTGAGCTATATCTTTGGGTAAACAAAATAACTGTGTAACGTGTTAAGCTAATATGAAATAATTTCTAAAATTTTATGTAAGTCCCTTACTCGCATAAGTTTTTACTAGCTTTTTTTGCAACAATTTAATGTGATACGTATCTCGTCAACTGGACAATATTAAAGTGTGAGCATACTTATTCTCATAGTTCGTCACACCGTGAAAAAAGTAAATGTATTTGTACAAGTTGATATTATGAAATGTGTGATTGATTATTGCTTTTAAACAATGGACTGGACTGGAAGGACCTCCTTTTTTCCTTGCGGAACTCATTTTTGCAGATCAATACAAGACTTTCATATCAATATGTTCATCATTCATGAATAATGGATTTTGTCGCTGTTATTCAAAATGTTATGGAAAAACTACCAACAAATTATTGTTTACACGCGCAATTACGAGCTTCTGATAAAATATGATAGAAAAAAAGAACAAACATACATTATTTCGAGAAGAAAATAGATTTATTGTCTGTCCTCTATTTCGCACATGTGATAAAATCCTGATACAAATTAATTAACAACGCGTGGTTTATGAAAGCCTTTCGACATGTATCAGTACATACCACACAATTAAATGAAAAAAATATTTATTACGAGTTCGACAGCGCGACTTTGGTTTCTTCAAGATTCGCGGGCTCGTCGTTTTTCTCTGTTGGGTATCGTCTGCGACCGTAACGTTGAAGAATGGCGAGATCCTTTTCAAATCTGACACCAGCTCTGATTATCTCGAATTCGTTAGCCACTGTGAGATCAACGACGGTAGATCCGACTCTCCGTTCGTCGTTCATCGATCTCGGTATCTCATAAAATATAACCCCGAGTTTTGGCCATAGAGAAGAAAATTCTTTTGGATGGAGAGAGCTTGGCTTGTTGCTGAGATTCGCACTCGTCAGAGCCAGCGGTTGTCCAACGTGGTACGTTATGTGACGAATGAATTTTGTTAATGGAACTCTTATTCCAACGGTGTCATGACCAGGATTCAACATAGGGTTCAAGCTCTTCTTCCGCTTCAGAACAATCGTCACCGGCCCTGGCAATAAGTCAGCTATCAATTGTCGTGGCAAATGATCAACTTCCGCCCATTTTCCAATCTCTCCGATACTGCTTACGCATATGGCCAATGGCTTGGTCGCTTCGCGTCCTTTTATTTGATAGAGTTTCTTAATCGCCTTGTTACTCTGTGCCAGCGCTGCAAATCCATAAATCGTGTCCGTAGGCACTGCAATAACTTTGTCGTTACTCAAGCATTGAATCGCCATGGCACTGCTTCTTACGCCACCCCCAAACCAGTGCTTGTTCCTGTCATCCGTCATTTCTAGGAATTTTTTAATGCTTCTGTGATAATAGAACATAACACCTGGATAATTGGTTACCAAAAGGGATTTCCTTTTTCTAACATCCGTCTCAAAGTTTGGAAATTTGTGAACTCCGCGACAGTTGATTATTCTCGCCAATTGTGGGCGCAGCGCGGGTTGCAACATTTGTAAAATGTGGTAGACGGCTCGTCCGCGGATCTTGTCTGTATCTGCATGAAATAAGCTCTATCGTGCGAACATTTTGGGCAACGTTCCTCCGTTGAATCTACGTTCTCCCAAGCTGCGCTTCCGCCAAGGACGTCATCTACTTCCTTCAATCTTGGATAAGTACGGCTGCTCACCTTGCGAGATATGTTGAAGATGTAGGGACAAGTGTTACACGCGAATCTCAGACTGGACGAACCTTGCTCAACTTGTAATAAATTTCCACAGGTTGGACAAAAGAGTAACATTATTGACTACACCGATATTTGGCGACACCTGAGGAAGATCATTGAAAAACTTACTTTAAAGCCATCATCTATTGTAAGCTTATATTTTCACATTACAAAAACTCAATCGTGCCTATTTATTCATTAATAAATCGTTTTTAATTTAAAAATATGTCCAAGTATAGAATTTTGGAATAAGTTTTGCTTACTTCCAATATTTCGAGAATAATCGGATATATAGAAAATAATTAATGTATATGTATACTTACAGCAATACACAACTTTCATCCATTGATAAATATTTATTGATCTGTTATCGTTTGATTAAATTTTTTTATTGCTCTATTTAATTATAAATAACAATGTAAACCGTCGATCGACACGTGCGAAGAGTCATAACAATATAGATACAGTCTCCGATCAGATAGAAGAGGATAGAAAAGGATAGAAGAGGAGTAGAACGTCATGAGTTTTTACGTTTTCTAAAAATTTCAACAGATGTCGTTATAAAGTATTTCCAAAAAAAGTAGGATGCTCGAACTCGCTCGTAACGTCATCCTGCGTTAAAAATTACAACTTTTAGTTCGACGTTTACGAGGATAAAACAGCACAGAGTTTGCATGCACCCTTATTTCTTCCGGTCATTCCGCACTTGTTTCCTGGAATAGAGCTTTTTACTCGACAAGTTAAAAATGTCGTTAGCATTGGGTATGTGCGAAACACCGGGATGCAACGCGGTCGCGAGTCTCCAGTGTCCGACTTGCCTGAAAATCGGTATTCAAGGATCTTATTTCTGTAGTCAGGTGAGAAATTTGAGGTTATGTTCGTTCGCTTAAATTAACTTCAACCTGCACCGAACACGGTGGACGAAAAAAATTTAGGGTAAACGTACCATATCTCGGCCACATAAGACCATTTTTCGGCCTCCTAGAGGTTGTATTTTTATGAAATTTAATCTACAAACCATTATATAGTCCAACCAAAATTTTCTTTAATGTTTGTCTATATTTTTGCTGCACGTTACATTCTACACACATTTTAGGAGATAAAAAAAATATCTGTTTTTTATTAACTATTAAAATAATAGTCGAGTGGCCGAGATTTTGTGCAGGCTGCAATTAAGTGCACCCACCCTACCATATCTTGGCCACATAAGACCATTTTTCACCTGTGAGAAATTTAATCTACAAATCATTATAGCGTGGTTTTTCAAATATTTCAAGTCAACCTAATGCGAAAATCATTTTTTAATTCATTCATTCATTATTCCTGATAATAAGTATTATTAAATTTTGAATTTTGTATCAAATTGCATATAGTCGGTCAGGTGGCGCCAAAGTCCAGCCAAAATTACCCTTAATGTTTTTCTATGTTCTTTCTGCATGATAGATTCTACACACATTTTAGGAGATGAAAAAATATCTGTTTTTTATTAACTATTGAAATAATAGCCAAGTGGCTGAGATTAGGTGCACCCAAAACCTATATCACCGAATGCATATTTATTCTTCCGTGATACCCTCATCGAATCTAGAGTTCGTTAATTATATTTCTTGATTTTGAAAGCTCTATTGAAGCTTATTGTGACAGTTATTCAACATTATATCAAAGCTATTCCATTTTTAAAATACGCATTCACAGACTGATGTATTTTCATACCATTGGTACCTGAATAGAATAAACTTTTTGCCTAAATGCAAAATATTTTTATACGTGCCGATCCTATTCTAGGATTGCTTCAAAGGCAGCTGGAAGACGCACAAAGTCATTCATAAGATCGTCAGTGAGTAATTCAACAGTTTTGATACAAGTTGGTCCCAAAAAATGTTTTTATCGTTGTAACGTATTCTCAGAGGGAGTAACTGGAAAAAATGATAGCGGAGAGTACAATCCGTGGCCCTCTTTTCATTATACTGGAAAATTGCGACCTTGGCCGAGAGTACCAAAACGGGAAGTACCCAAAACAATTGAACGTCCGGATTATGCGGATCACCCTAGGGGTGAACCGTTGAGCGAGCAGGCTGCTCGTGGCTCCTCGCAGATCAAGGTCCTCGACGATGAAGAAATTGAAAGCATGAGGGTCTCCTGCAAGGTAAAAAAAAAACGACTCGACGAATTTTTATTAATCCGTTTCAATACGTTCTACTTCGAGCGAATATAAAAATGATTTATAGAAACATAAAGATAAATATAAAATGTTGAAAAACTTATATGCAATCGTATTGTATGTTTGAATAAGCTTGGCCGAGAAGTTCTCGACGAGGCTGCAAAAGTGTGCGACGTCGGTGTGACCACGGCGGAGATCGATCGCATTGTTCACGAGGCTTGCATCGAGCGCGATTGTTATCCCTCCCCGTTGAATTATCACCGATTCCCAGCGAGCTGCTGTACATCCGTGAACGAAGTAATCTGTCATGGAATTCCAGACACGAGACCCCTCGAAGACGGTGACATTTGCAATGTTGACGTAACTGTATATCATCGTGGATTCCACGGTGATCTAAACGAGACTTTCTTCGTCGGGAATGTCAAGCCCGAGGTCAAGAAACTCGTCGACGTCACTTACGAGTGTCTCTCACGCGCAATCGAGATGGTACGACCTGGAGAAAAGTACAAGGAGATTGGCAACGTCATACAAAAGTACGCTCAGGCTCATGGATTCAGCGTCGTCCGCAGTTATTGCGGACACGGTATTCATCGACTTTTTCACACTGCCCCCAACGTACCTCACTATGCCAGTAAGTTGTTTTACTTTTCGAGTGTACTTGTAAGAAAATAGTATATTAAACACCCCAAGGCCGGTAAAGTAAGAAATATCTCAGATCGCATGTAATTGTTGACGGAAGCAAAGCTGAGGTCGATAAACATGCGATCTGAGGCTTTCTTACTTTACTGGCCAAGGTGTGTATACTATTTTTCTGTCCTCCGGCCGGAAAGCGGCAACTTCGTTTAGCGCAGCGGGTGGAAAGCAGCAGCAAAGTTGCTGCTTTCACCTGTGTATCTGGGTGTCCGTTATTTACCAAGCTCATCTTTTTTTCTGCAGCGCCCCCTAAATCTTTAGTTTATGACCTAAAAAAATATCTCACACATACAAGCCCTTGATTTTTAAATTAAACCGTACCGCAGAGACGATATACTTTCCGTTTAAATAACATGGGATTTTTGCACTTTTTACATTTAATTTTTTTTCTCAGAAACAAATAATAATACAGAACTACCTTATCTATGACCATAAATCACATTATTTTCTAGCTATCGTCATTTTTTCTTAATGATTTTTACGATGATTTAACTAAGATAAGATATTTCTCGAAATAAACAATCGATTTTTATATAAATAATGATAATTTAGCTGTCAAAGTGAAAAAATCTGCAAATTCATTGTAAGTTTAATTCTAACCTTGAATAGCCAAAATACATGTCTGTTATTGCTGTATTATTATTTGTTCCTGAGAAAAAAAATTAAATGTAAAAGGTGCAAAAATCCCATGTTATTTAAATGGAAAGTATATCGTCTTTGCGGCACGGCTTAATTTAAAAATCAAAGGCCTGTATGTGTGTGATATCTATTTTAGGTCATAAACTCTGATCTAGGAGGCGCTGCAGAAAAAATATCAACTTGGTAAATAACGGACACCCTACTGTATATACAACAGTGACAACTCTTATCGTAAAAATAGTTTTCCATTTAAAAAAAATATTTTTTAAAAATAACAATCAATTTCCTTTGTAAAAAACTATTTATTTTCAATTCATTTTCCATATAAAAGCTGATTTTTCCTATAAGAATGAATTAATGAATTAATGAATAATAATAATAAATCCTATATGAATAAATTTATTATTCACTTTGAATTTATTTTCCACATAAGAATAAATATTTTAAATGGTATTTTTTTCCGAAAAACCTCACGTAAAACTTAGAATTATAAAAAGATTTAACCGAGTGAAAACTAATAGGATTGTTTATCGTTTATTTGAAGAAAATAAAGCGGTCGGCGTCATGAAAGCGGGTCACTGTTTCACGATCGAGCCAATGATATCCCAGGGTACATGGCGAGATGAAATGTGGCCGGACAACTGGACCGCCGTCACTGCCGATGGACAATGGTCCGCCCAGTTCGAACAAACGCTCCTGATTACCGAGACCGGTTGCGATATTCTGACAAAACGTCGTACCAACGATGGCAAGCCATGGTTCATGGATCGCGCATAATAATCGTCAAAGCGAACAAAATCGTAACTTTCCAGACAGTCGAAAATGTGGAAAGGAATTAAACGAGATCGAGAGTACCGAGAAGAAAAATTGTCTCATACAATGCCGCAAGCAACAAGAAAATTTAAGTCATTTTTTCTTCATCGTACAATATAGAATCGTCATTTTCTCTTAAATATTTCTTAAATTTATTTTTCGAAATCTGAAAAATCGTCTTCAACGGCCATGGGTGAGTGTGTAATTGAAAAAAAGATTTGAATCACCGTCTTTAAAGGATCATAAATCATGGCAATTTGGGAAAAAAATTTGGAAAAATATTGACGAGTTTCGTAAAATTGTACGTGCCTTGTAAAATACATCTTTTTTTTTCTTTGGGGTTTCACTTCATCGAGCAAGCGTGTTTTCTGTAAATACTGCCCATCTATCTACGTCCTGTGCCTACTTATATTCAGAATAAAAACGCGAACCGCTCGTCTCACTTTGACCAGCCAGTGACGAAATTCCGATCATGAAATCCCGTCGAGCATTCTCTTTGAATCTTTCTCATTTTATCGTGCCAATTTGCAACCAGATTTAATCATTTCCTATCGTTACAATATAACTTTTCATGTATAATTTCTTTTCTGACAATGTCTCAAGTTTACTTTTTATCTTGAGATACTAAGAAATAAATAAGATTGTCAGGGTTTTGCTCTTATTTTCGAAACAAGAAACAAATTATTGTAAAAAAAGGGAAAGAATGTTCCGCTTCGCAAACTTTAAACGAAATTTCCCTCTTCGTTGAATTGAAAAAAAAAAATAAAAAAATAAAAAAAGATATATCGCTGGTATACAAAGTTCGACTTAGTTCTCGGTAGAATATGTAACAACTTTTAATTTGCTATTCGTTCAACTGATACTCTTGATAAAAAATAGTCACGAGAATCTTTGTAAAAATGAACGATTGTAAATAACAAAATATTATAGTGAGAATGTTTTTTTCGATTCTGCTGAAAACCTGAAAAATTTTCCGAAAATTATAAAATCTGATGACTTCGGATATATGGTGAATATGATCTAAAATTTGGCATTGATTTAAAATTTTCATCGAAATCGAATGAGAATTAGGAAGAATAAAAAAATCGGCTATGTAAAACGATAATAACTTGTTTACTTATAAAAACAAATACAATAAACGCATAACATCAACAATTTTATCTATACAATAGTCGATGTTTTTTTTATCAATCGATCTCTAATTCTAAGTTTAGTTTTATCATTTTTTTAATTGAAAAAAATGAACCACAAAATTGATAAAAAAGGGAAAAATGCGTGCCTTTTTTATTCTTTAACTGGATGGCGCAATTTTTTTTTTTTATAGCGAACTATTGACAATCTGTAGAAAAAAAAAATTTTACAGCCAGACTGATAAAAGAATAAAAATAAAAACGATGCGTGTCCATTAATTTTTGAACAAGAGACGAAATATGAGGAAGAAATGAAGTTAATTTTAGTTCGTGAATAAATAGAACATTTTTGCCATTTGCGAGGGAGATGAATTTTTATACACACTGAAGAACACTTTTTTGACAAAAAATAAATATTCAGTCGTGAAACAGAGAAAAAAGTAAATAAATAATCGCAGTAAATAAATAATAATAACAAATGAAGTAGAAAATGATTGAAAATGTATTTACAATGAGTATAGAAATCGTCGCGAGACGGGGCTCGTTAATTACTGAATTTTCTTGGCTGTGAGACGCGTTCCGAATTCGGAACTCGAATTTTCTTCATAGGTTGATCGAATACCGGACGAGGATGCGGTCGTTTTTGTGTTTGCTGGATCCGGGTCCGGGTTTTCATAGTCGTAATCCTCATTCGTGTTATCTGCTTCTGCCAAAGTTCGCTGGCTATTTTGCTCGGTGTATTCCTCGACGTCTGGCACCATTATTCTCATCGGTCGCTTTTTCGTCTCCTCTGTATTTTCCTCTTGACTTTTCTCCTCCTCCTCCTCCTCCTCTTGCTGTTGGCCCAGCATCTGTTGTGCGTATCGTTCGTTCATTTCCTAATTTACAAACATATTTTATATTATTTATTCAATTATTACATTTTTTAAGTACATCGTTAAATATTTGCAATATTAAAATTTGATGTAATGACGATAAAATAAAAAATGTATTATTATCATATCCTTTTTTATGCTGAAACAATTTGAAGACGAGAGGATTATTCGTTTCATTCATCATTCTATGACGTATAATATTTTTTCATTGTTTATCACGATTAAAATTACATAATTATTTTTTATTTTAACAAAGTATACATATAGCTAATTTAGAATTTAAATTGACAAGAGCTGACGCGATGTATTTCCAACGATTGATTTTTTTTACGTTTGTTTATTTCCTATTCGCTAAATAAATGAAGATAGTGTGTATACCACAAAGTCTCAGCGGAAAATAAACTCTTGACATTTAATAATTGGTAAAATTGATACAGTATCTTTTAGTCAAAAAGTTTCTAATTTTTTAGTCTTAGCTATAGATTATTAAATGGAAATAACTTTAGCTTATTTCGTCAACAATTATTGTTTCAACAAATAAATAAATAAATAAAGATTTCAGTAAAACGTCATATAAAATATGTACATCACTACGAATATATTGAAAAAATTTCAAAAAATCTCACGTTTAACACTTGGTCTGTAAACGTGGGTTGTTCGTGTCCGAACGAAAACGACGCTCTCACTTGTCCTTAAAAAAAGTTATATGGGAGGGGAAACTAATGCCCAAGTTTCAAATGGGTAGTATTTTCCCAGTAAAATCACTAGTTGAAATTTTCTTCTATAGATTTTTTTAAAAAACTGGATAAACCTTCTTTGACACGCTGTATAAAGGTTGGTGCCAAATTTTAAACGGTTTCTCTATCTAGATATCAGAATATTTCATCTTGAAAATCACAATTTTAACACACAGGCTCTTATGGAAAGTTGCAAAAAGATGTGATTTTCAACAATAAATATCTCGACTTCAGATAGAGAAACCTTTTGAAATTTGACACACAACTTGAGTACCACGTTAAAGAACATACGTGCAAAGTTTAAAGAAATTCTGTAGAAAAGCATTTTTACCATAGAAGCACGGTAGAACTACCTTAAAGGGGTGAAATAATGGTCGGACGCGAGAGACCCACGTTTACAGACGATGTGTTATAAAAATTGATATTCGCAGAAGCGTGAAGAAAGTGAAAAATCTGATGTTTAAAGAGGAAACCTGTTGCTGACGAATCTGCTGGTGTCGATAACGTTGTCGGTTGAATTGTTGATGATCGAACTGTTTCTGCTGTTCGTCGAGTCGCTGATCCTCGTAGTGTCTCTGCCGAGATTGATAAGAGTCCTCGTAAACGGGCTCGTTGACCTCGTAATTATTTACTTTGTGATTGGAAGGTACGGGCTCGTCGCTCTGGGGAATTTCGTCATCCTCGAAGCGTTTCTGCTGCTGCTGCTTTCTCAGCTGGCCGATCAATTGACTGTTTACGTTTCCGGCGGCGGCGAGGGCCGCGAGTTTCTCCGCTGCCTCCTTGTTCGGCAGGCTCGTGAAGAACTGAGTCGAGATGCTGCCCTCATCGGCGGTACCGACTTTGCTGAAGTACGTCTTCTCGCCAGCCTCGCTCGACTCCTCGTACTCGATGTGATTGTCCGAGCTCTCGGAGCCACCCCGGTAAACGATCTCCTCATCCCCCGCCGAGGCCGGAGCTTCTACGTGAGTTTCCGCAATCGGAACGTTTCCGGCCGCTTCCGGTTCGAGATTGTAGTCGGCCGTCACTCGGCCCGATCCGTAATCTTGCTCGAGCACGACCTGCTGCTGCTGCTGCCGCTGTCTCTTGTTCGCCTGCTCGTCGTAATTGAACGAATGCATCTGCGGCTGCGAGAAACTCTCCCCGCTCGGTTGGAACAACTGCTGGCCCAGCTGCTGTTGCACTATTTCTTCATGGATGTGTGCCTGCTGACCGGCATATTCCTCCTTCACCTGCTAAACCATTTTTATTCTCTCATCAACGAATTACGTTTAATAACTCCCAATAGTTTAACAGCTAAGAGTTATCTCATTTTGTCTTCATTTTTTTAAAAATCCACTTTAAATTAACATCTTGACTATTGTCTGATATTTTAGCGATCCAAAACTCATTCAATGTGCTTATTTTTAAGATAGTTCTATAATTTTATCGATTATTTAGGATTTTGTCGAAAATTGGTACAGTCATTCTTGGTTAAAAATCCCTATTTTCAGTGCTCTCCCATAAGAGCCCCCGTGTCAAATATTACAATTTTCAATCCTAAATATCTTGAAATCTAGATGGTGAACCTTCTTAAAATTTAGCACAACTCTTTATTGCACTTCAAAGAAACTCCCGCTATAGTTTTTTAACAAAATTCGAAGATTATGATTTTTCAAATTTTTAATAGATACATAGCAAGTACAGATCACCTTGGATGAGCTTGAATTTTGAGTATGTTGTTCTTGAAACAATTAGCAACAACTTTTCTTAATTGACTTAAGCTGAAAAACCACATGGTATCGAGATAAATTGAAATAAAAATTTTTGATTTGACTGTACCTATAGAACTACCTTAAACAGTATTTCTAGTAAAAAAATACTTGAACATATGAATATGTAGAATGTTGTTGGATAGAAAATTGACCCTGTATCTAGGGTTTATGAGCGAGTTTTTCCCAATAAATGAACGTTATGAAAAATATACTTCTTCGTATATATAGGAAAAATAATCGATACGGTTCTATTGATAAAAAAAATAATTGAAATATTAAAAATCATAGAGCGAAAATAGTCCAACTATTGGGACATTTATACCTTAAAATAGTATTCTCAACAGATTTGCATGAGCCTGCGACAATAGATTTCCGCATAATCGTATAGACATAGCATGATTTGTATAGCCCACCTGTTGGGGGAAACTGTTGAGGAGATCGTAGAGTTGCGCCGCGGACAGCGGAGATCCGGCCGAGCCCGGATGACCAACCTGGTGGTCGGAAATTTGGGGCGCTTGAGCGGCACTTCCGGGAAATCCGACGTGCAGAGAGCTGTGCAGATTCGTATGCATCGGGCCGTTCGCTCCAAACTGGATGTTCCCACCGATAACTCCTGATTTAAGGGGATTTATAACCCCGGGGTGGTTTATGTACAACTCGTTTGTTTGAACGTCCAGATTTAGGCTCGGCAACCTCGTCGAGTCGATCTCGGGCGTGAAAAAGCCTGGTTGCCCCGTTTGATAGTCTCGAGAGCCGATCTCGTTTGTCTCCGTCACTTCGTACTGGTTCTGCGTCGATATCGGGCTGGTCACCGTTCTCTGAGGCGGCGCGCTCGTTACTAGACTCCCAAAACCGTAATTCGTCGCTACGACGTTTTTTATTCATCACTTTATTTTCATTTTTACTCATATACTAATTCCTACGACACTTCTTATTCATTATTTTATATATAGGGGAGAGGAGGGGCAAGATGGACCCCTTAAGAAAAAAATGCTCGAAACCTCAGTTTTTTTTTCACTCATTTCACTTTTTTTTAGTCCCTTACTGTCAAATGTTTGATGTTTATTTGCTGTGTCGACTATAAATTAAAAAAACTAAAAATGTGGGGCAAGATGCCTCCTCCCCCCCCCCGCAAAAAATTTTATAATGTGAGTTTTTTTACTCGTATCATATTTTTGAGTTTTTTTTGCCGCGTATTTAGTACAAAAATGCATTTAATGATAAAAATTTGGAGGAAAATGGACCTTTTAGAAACTTGAATTAAATTTTATTTTTGCGCTAAAATATCATACAATATTTAAAATAGACTGCTAATCGCTTTGCAAGCGTTCTATATGCGTGCAATACTGAGGAATAAATATGGAAAATTATAACTACTCCCCATTAATTATTTCTACTTGATAAAAATTTTAGAAGCCCATTTTGCTCAAAAAAATATTTGTATAGGTTTTTTTAAAATCTAGAGGGCCCATTTTACCCTCAAACACTTTGCGCAATAAAAATTTTAGGGGCCCATCTTACCCCCAGGGGTCCATCTTGCTCCCCCTCCCCTACATATCTTATATATGTATACATAAAACAAAGTCGGGTTAGTCGCACCATTTATAACTCAAGAACGACAGGACCGATTTTAATGATCTTTGATTTGTTGGATTCGACTCCCTTCAGAGTAGAAAAATAACTATTAAAATATCGGAAAGATTCGCCTTAAAAAAAATTAACAAAAAATTAATTTAGGATGATATCTAAATGCATAGAAAATACTCGAATCGAAATTTAAACAAAAATATAGAGAACAAATGACAACAACTGTCAAATCGATTGGTCTCGATCATTCCAGATCATTCGGTCAATCGGTCATCCGTACCACAAGGTTGACAACAAAGAATGTTCCATTGAACAATCCAAAATACAGATTTTTGGATCCGTTTTTTTTTCAATTTTTCAATATGAATTCTTAGTTTATGCCCCGAATAAGTTGCATTTTTGTTATCTACAGGAAATTTCCGATCGATTAGGCTCATAAAATCGAGAAAAAAAAATTCAAAAATTTTTGTGAATTTTTGAAGGTACACTTTCCATTTTTTAAAAAATCTTCAAGGCTTGATAACTTTTTAAATAATTGATGTATTAACCTGATTCCTACGCCATTCGCTTAGTTTTGTAAAAATCTTGAAAAATCCCCTTGATAAAGTTGATTTCGTCAAGGAAAAGAAAAGATATTGCAAATTGAAGTTTCCATGGGTCTATACGAGACGCAGTGTGACCCTCACAGAAATTCTCAATATTTTTAGAATTTTTGTTTTCGGATTTTAAGAGTCTATTTGATCGGAAATTTCCTGTAGATAACAAAAATAATAATTATTTGCAGCGCAATCCCAGAATTCATATTAAATAATCCAAAAAAATGGATTTTGGATAAGTTCTTTTTTTATTATTACTGCGAGCCACCTGCTAGTGTTATATAAAATGTTTTCAACGTTTGACTAACAAAATCAACATTGAATATTGAAATAATTTACAATGGCAGTATGTTATCACAATATTGAAGAATTTATTGAAATATATTGAAAAAATGTTGATTGTGTGATGTATAAAAAATGCTTACGTTGTTGATTGAGATTGTACTGTGGATTGTTGGAGTACTGATAACGATGAGAGGACTGATCCTCGTGACTTTCTGAAGGATTAGCTTCAAGGAGGTTATACGGCTTGTCAGCGAGACTGAGATTTGGGGCTGGGATCGTGTGGATAGCGCCCTTGTCGTCGTCCATTCCGCCTCGATGGGTCGGCGGCATTACTGCGGTTTCCGGCCTGTATTCCGGGCTGTATTCCGGAACTTTGTTCATCGAGTGGAATTCCTTCACCGGTGGGCGCTGCGGTAAAACTCCGTGACTGTTTATCACACCGAGAACCGGAACCTGACTCTTCCAGGCTGTTGGCAAGACGTTGTAAACCGGAGGACGACGAATTCTTCAACCAACAAAATAATTTATCAACTACTTTCTCGCTTCTTACCTTATTCTGCCTTATTTCTTTTCAGTTGTTCTTTTTTTTCTTTTCATTACTGCTGATTATTATGCGACAGAATATTTTATTTAAATTGACGATATAATAATATATATATTGAAAAAAAATTGTTTGACGCATATTGTCGATGTACACGTATATTTATTTAATGCGGAAAAAGTTGTTACCGATAATTAGCCGGCTTGTAATGCGGCCTCTTCGGCCCGAAATTTCCATTGATGTGTATAGTATTCCCGATTGACATTCTGTGGCCGATGGGCCATGATTTCTTGTACATTTGTGGTCCCGATTGCGACGGTGGGCTCAGAGGTCTTCTCATTTTGTATCTCGCTTCGGTCACGCAGATGCATATCGCCAATATCCAAAAAATCCAGATTACCTTCTTCAAAATACGACATAAATTTTTTAAATGGCTTATCATCATTTTTAATACTTAAGGAGAGGTTCTCATCAGACCTCATTAAATTTATTGGAGAATGAACCTGAAAAATTCACTTTAAAGAGTGAAAAAAAGCGTCAAAATACGAAATTCAAATTTGCTTGTCCATCATTTTTTCAATTTTTAACTTTTTGTTGATTTTATAGGTTGATCCTCCAATATATTTTATAAAAATTTTGAATTTCTAAATTCAGATAATATTTGCAAGTGCTACAGTGGCGCCCGATTGGATGCGTATATTCAGCATAAATTAAATATTATTATAATATTATTTTCCACTAAAAAAAATTCTATACATACTTTAAGACCTAGTAAATACTTATTTAAAAAATTGCATTCTTTATTTACTTTTTTCTACGAAAAAAAATTCGAGAAAATCGTGTCATTTATGGGTCGCTAAATGAGAACATCCCCTTAAGATAGTTCTATAATTTTATCAATTTTTATTTAGGATTGTGTTGAAAATTGGTACAGTCGTTCTTTGATATGTTACGCATATGCATACCAAATTTTAAGAGGTTTCACCACGTACAAATTGAGATATTTAGTGTTAAAAATCCCTATTTTCAGTGCTCTCCCATAAGAGCCCCCGTGTCAAATATTGCAACTTTCAATCTTAAATATCTTGAAATCTAGACAGTGAACCTTCTTATAAAATTTAGCACAGCTCCTTTATTGTACTTCAAAGAAGCTTCCTCAAGTTTAAAAAAAACGCAGCAAGTACAGATCACCTTGGTTGACTTTGAATTTTGAGTATGTTGTTCTTGAAACAATTTGCAACAACTTTTCTTAATTGACTTAAGCTAAAAAACCACATGGTATGGAAATAAATTGAGATAAAAACTTTTGATTTGACTGAACTGATATAGAACGACATTAATGTACATCTTTTTTTTACAACATTCAATTTTGTAAAACATTACTCTTAATAAGTGTTAAAAAATTATTTATATATAATTTAAAATAAATTTATAAAAAATGAAAAGAATTATTCGATTTTTTTTCATACGTGAATGCGCGTCGATAGCGAAGAATCCGGACGAAAATAATGCGAGAAAAGGAGAAACAAGTGTCAAGGTAAGCGAGAGCAATGTCTCAATAAACTCCTCGATAATGAGTCGCGTGTGTCAAGAGCATTTTTACTCTTTCTCTACTTTTTTTGTGTACAGTAAAAATACTTTTTACCGTTCATACATTTTTCACAACGAAAAAAAAGTCTCCACTCTTTTCGTCCTTGTACAATGAATTGTCGTCCATGGAAAAACCACGACATAAAAATAAATGGACCTGGCTCAACTCTCTCTGCATGTTTTTTTCGAGAGAAAAAAATATAATTTCTTTCTGTCCATAATTTTTTCAGAATAAAAAAAAAGGAAAAAAAAGAAACTGTATCGTTTCCCTCAAATTTTTTCTCAAAGGAAAAAGTTGTCTCTTATATTCTCCTTTCATTTTTCGATGTACAGATTCTTTCTCATATCAGATTTATTATTTGATAGCACGAATATTTTTATTTTTATTTTTTTTTCTGTGTATTCTTTGTAAAAAAATACTGCCTGGTTTATTTCGAGAGAGTAACACACCGGCTTGAAGCGGGTCGATGACAAGACCGGAAGCGAGGTTCTCGCGCTTATTCTCTCTTACGGTATCTCGCGTCCACGCACGTACTGTCCGGTGCACGAGTTTCGTTCTCTCCGGATTTCGCTTTGGAACCTGTACTCACGCTCGGTGAATGCGACGAATTGGAAGGAAAAACGCCCCGACGTATACGAGAGGAGAAAATACACGTACGTCATACAAAACGAGTCGAATAACTCTCTTTTTCCAAAACTACTTTTTTTTTACCGTTCCATCAAATCACAGTAGAGCCTGCATCGATTTTTTAAATTGCGTACAAAGTTAAATTTTCACTTTATTTTTTTTTAATATTTAAACGAAAAAAATGCTTAAAATTCACATCTCTATTACTGTTTAATATTTAAGCGATCTACAAAATTCATCGAATATCTTAATTTTACCAATAATATATCTATATTATGTATGCAGCAAATTCTTATTGGCACCAAATTCGTAAAATCGAGACTCTGGCTTTTGCTAAAATGTTGCCAATTTTTTTGTTTCACTTAGTTTGACTGTCAATTAGCAACTTGAGCATGCATATTTTAATAATAATTTAAAAAGTTTTTTTTATTGTTTAAACAATTAAAATATAAAATAATTAGTAAAACATTTTGAAATTACTGTCTATACAAAATATGTACTGCTACGAATAAATTTTTAAAAATTTACAAAAATCTCATATTTTTAAATTTATATTCAGTTCAATTTTACGAATTCTCCACAAGAAGCAATATTAAATCTCAACAACTTTGGAGTTTGATAACTCTTAAACTACTCAGTAAAACGATTTCAAATTTGTCACAACATTGTTTGATATGTTTAAGGTAGTTCTATAGGTACAGTCAAATCAAAAGTTTTTATTTCAATTTATCTTTATACCATGTGGTTTTTCAACTTAAGTCAATTAAGAAAAGTTGTTGCAAATTGTTTCAAGAACAACATACTCAAAATTCAAAGTCAATCAAGGTGATCTGTACTTGCTGCGTTTTTTTTAACTTGAGGAAGCTTCTTTGAAGTACAATAAAGAGCTGTGCTAAATTTTAAGAAGGTTCACCATCTAGATTTCAAGATATTTAAGATTGAAAATTGCAATATTTGACACGGGGGCTCTTATGGGAGAGCACTGAAAATAGGGATTTTTAACCAAAAATGACTGTACCAATTTTCGACAAAATCCTAAATAATCGATATAACTATAGAACTACCCTCTTGGTACAGTCAAATAAAAAATATTCACCTCGGTTTTTCTGACGTTCAAAGTAATTTGCGAGCATAAGTTAATTAAGAAAAGTTGTTGCAAATTGACTAAAGAACAACATACTTTAAATTCAAAGACATCCAAGGTCGGGTATATACTTGCTACATGATTTAAAAAATTTTGAAACAATTTCAAAATTTCAGTTTTTTTTGTCAGATTTTTTTGAAAAACTAAACAAAGTTTCTTTGATGTTATATAAAAATGTGTGCAAAATTTTTTGGTGAAAGAAGTTTCACCATCTAGAAGTGAAAATATTGAAGGTTGAACTTCGTAACATGAAACACGTGCTCTTTATGGAAGACCACGAAAAATCATGATATTTAACAATAAATATCTTGACTTCTACGTGGTAAAACCTTTTTAAATTTAGATCACATATTCAGATCCCATCCAAGAAGATTTGTGCAAATTTTTAAGAAAATTTGTCCAAATTCGTTTTTCACGAGAAGTGACCTAAGAACAAAATATAAAAAATGTATAAAATTTTAAAAAATATGGGTCATACATCGTTAACGGGGGGCTTTTAGAATCGAAATGCAAATTTTCGTTCGCGATAATAGGACAAAGTTAACGAAGGTAGTCGCGGCGGCGCGTAAAAGTACGTTCGCGGGAATCGGTCAAAGTGGGACGTTTGGTGTTCCACATCGGGCGAGGTGGGAAAAGTCACGAACGTCTACCGCGACGCGGCTTCTACCTCTAATCGGAAAATTCTTGACTGCCGGCTTGTTACACGAGACGAAAACAATCGCTTAAATTGCCGGGATTTCGTCTCGGGTCGTAGAAACTAGCCATCAATAATCATCTCTTATTTTCCAGACTTATTTTATCACTCGGATTTCTCGAATGTTCCACTCGCTGGACTACAAATAAATACACCAACAACATATACAATAATTCTGCTCAAAAATTATAATCTAGCATATATGTATGATTATTACATAATAAAATATTTTGATAAATATTGTATAAATAATTTATTAATTTATTCGCAAAAATTACAAAATTACAAATCTAAAATATTTGAATAAATGAAAGAAAACAAAAACGGATAGTTCATTCGAATGATATTAAAAATGTAAATATTGAAAAAATAAATTAATCGCTTTTATGCGTGTACACAGATTGGAATTTGCTAGCAGTTTTTCGCTCTTCCGCGGGGATCACACATTATAATGGCTCACGAAGCAGTGTATAACTGCGCAAAACTTGTTCTCGTTGTATCTTTTTTTTTTCTTTAGCGTGAAAGTTAAAAATTTTATATTTCGTTTCGTCGAATTGCGCGGGAATCGTTCGGATAATTGGATGACTCACTACTCGGCGGATCGAAAATAGCCAATTTCGCGTTGCAAATTTTCTGCCTGCGGACTTTTTTAAATCGCTGTTGAAAAATTTGCACGTGCGAAACGCGCAGGTATCGTTTTACGATCGGTCTGATCTCGAAATTCATATTTTTGCACGGTTTGAGTTATTTTCTCCTATTAATATACACGGAGAGAATTTTATTGTAAAAATGACAATGTTCTTTCGTAACGTGGGGCGGCCATGTTGCCAAAAACAGTGCTGATTGATATAGTCAATTGATAAAAATACGAAAATCTTGTTAATTTTTACTGTTGACCATGAATTTATTTATTATTTATTATTATAGGAAATTTAAATAAAAAAAATAAAAAATTTTGCAACGTTTGATCCCACTGAGCTATATTGAACATAATAAAATTGAACTCAAGTCCACCGCAAATTTTACGATAATATTATTTCCATGCATACGTTAAAACACACGTTTCATTGTTTTTATCGTCTCGAACCGTGCGTATCGCATCGGTAAAACGTAATTGATGCAGCGCGACGAGAAATCTGTTCGAATGCATAGGAAATCGACCGCGTCCTCGATTAAATATTCCGGATCTTTCGGTATTAGAAACTCTCGAGAGTTCCGATGGGCTCGAGCTCACGTTTTGCTGACACTCATTAGACGCTTCTCCGCATTCGTTAAATTTATGTGATACCTCGAAACTAGATTTTCAAAAGATCCGCCAAACTTTCGCCGATTTTCAGTTACATCATTTTTTTTCTCTCACGACACAGACTAATCGAAAGCTATCAAATATTGGATACACTGATTTTATTAGATTAAAATATCAATTATACGAAAAATCAATTTTTGAGTATTTTTTATGTCAAACATTTTGTGATTGATGTTGAAATTATTAGATCTTTATGAGTGAAAAATTCTAATAATCGATCCAAAGTCAATTATAAAATTTATCAAATTTTCTGTACCGTTATCACAATACGATAAAACATATAGTAATTTAAAATATTTGTGGAAATTTCACAGTTTGTTGACAATCGCAGTAGTCCTGAAGTTATTAGCTTAAAAAAAAACGTGACTAAAAATTCTTATGTACGTAAAATTAATCTTCTTTATTCTTGATCAATTATACCAGAGATTAATTGACAAGTTTTATGCATGATTCATTGTTTACATGAATTAATTCCCATTTATTTTAAATGTAAAATATTGAAAAGTTACTGAGTTAAGGATGCATATGAACAACATTATAGAAAATATGATAATTTGATAAATTTTGAATATTTTGTTATAAAAAAATATTGGGCCAAATTTGAAATCGTTTTACTGAATGGTTCAAGAGTTATCAAACTCCAAAATTGTTAAGATTTAACATTGTTTCTTATGGAGAATTCGTAAATTTGCACTAGTTACCAATTTTAAAATACGAGATTCTTGTGAATTTATTTTATATATTCGTAGTAGTGTTAATTTTGTATAGACAGTAATTTCAAAACCTTTTTCTAAAACTTTTTTAATTTCATTGTATAGACAATAAAAAAATGTTTAAATTATTGTTAAAATATGCTCAAGTTACTAATTGATAGTCAAACTAAAACTCAAAAAATTGGCAACTTTTTAGCAATAGCCAGAGTCCAGATTTTACAAATTCAACGTCAAGAATTTACTTTTTGCTGGGATTATCTATCTCATACATTCTTAAATTACGAAATGAATAAGTATCCTACCAGTTTACCGATGCTTTTTTATTACATTAATTAAGGAATAAAAATGAGATGATCTCCAATTAGTAATTTAAAAAATCTACTTGACAGCTTATACAAATCAAGAAAAATCATATAATTATCGTCAAAAACAAGATTTTCAAAGTTTTTTGTAACTTCTTTTGTGCTCTTTTGTTGCCTAATTAAAAAATCTTATTACTATCAAATTAAATACAAATCTGATTCTTAAAAAAAACTTTAGTCTGACAATCAAATTGAGACACTCACTGACCAAATAATTCATCTATATCAAATCTTCTTTGTACGAAACTAAATAATCAAGATATTAGACCGTGTACTGTTTCACTGAAAGCTCTCTGTTAATCCAATTAAAATATCGAAAATACCGATGTTAAATTAATCCGTAAAAAATGAGGTATCAGGAAAAAAGCGTTCAATGTAATAAAAGATTAACAAACACAGTGGTCTGTAGGATATTGTAGGTTGAAGAACCAGAATGAAGTGGCATATAAAAAAGCGTAACGGTCAAATTATAGTTTACAAAAACAACGTTGAAAGTGACTCAATGAAAAATCTTTGTATCGCTAATGGAGTGAAGATGAATGTGATCCAGATATATATTGTGTAAATACATTAAAAGCAATAAGTGAATGAATAGAAGAAGTTATTCGAATCAATTTCAGTAAAAGTTCGAAATTTGAAGATTAATTTTAAAGTAAAATAATAAATAATAAAGAGTGAAAATTGGACTGACCTTCATGATGATTCAAATGCGGGAAAACTCCAATTGATAGTCGAATGAATTTGCCGAAGCGAGAGTGAAAAGAAAAAAAGAGTTGTTATCGATATTGTTATTATTTATTCCGGGAGTCGGTTGGGTGAGCGGAAGTCTCGTTTGCGAGACGCGTACCCGACGTACGGGCGAGTTCCGATATTTTGAGGCAGCGTTTTGAGGCCGGCGAGGAAGCACTTTTCGTTCTGCACGCAATTAGGTCATTGTCCTTCATTTATATACTCCGGCCTGGGGAACGTGTCTTCGAGAAGTGCTGAAGAGCGCGCTTGAGAGCCTCGTCAATCTCCTCCTCCTACCCCGCCGGCGGCGCCTATTCGTTCTCCTAGACCGTCCCCGCCAGCACCATCTGCTTTTCGAACTTTGCCTCATCCTCGCGTTCCCTCCTCCTCCTCCTCCTCCTCGACAACATCCGACTCTCCCCCAATGCCAGACGATTCCACAACGTTCATTCTCACATTTCCTATCAATCAACTAAAAGTATACACATTCTCACTAATCGCTGCACCTTCGCAACTTTCACTATGGACCGATAAACCATCGAGATCATTTTTTTTTCTTTTCTTTTTTGTTCATTCGATCGGCGCTCATTAAGGATACGCGTCTTTCGAGTCAAGTTTCATACTTTTTCGCCCATTCTATATATATACTCACTGCAATTAAAGCGAATGCTTAAATGCAGTCTTTATTTATTTTTAGGAATATTGAGAGTTATCGTCAATGCATTCGCGCATATATACGTAGTAAAATTTTAAAATATTATAAATTTAATAGAGATCAGCTTCGGTTCATATTGTATCATTATTTATCGTTAATATTTAATGCAAAATGCCCGTAATCTCATCAGGTTTTTCAAAAAATATATACGTGTTTTTTAGTGAAACGATGGAGAAATAATTAGGTTGAGTTTAACTGAGTTTATCATATATGCTGTGATGGTTTATGTAGGCCACATATATAGTTCCGATAAAAGTGAAATTTTTCAGAATAATTAAAAGAGTTCTTTTTTCATAGTTAGCATTATATTTAACCCTTCGTGTGTATACACTACATTTTTTGATACATACGGTGTGTAAACTGGGTCATCTTTTAGGGAACAGACTTTTAAGAATTCCAAAAAAATTCTTAGTTACCTTTTAAAGTGTATAACTATACATGGCTCAAAAGTTGCTAATTCCAAACTTTTAAAACCATCATTAATAAAAAATTGAAAAATAGTTGAAAAAGTAGAAAAAAATGGTATTTCGTTAAAAAATTTTTATATAGCTCTATACTAAACAGATATTAAGAAAAAACAATTTTAAGCTTTTGTAGCTTAGTCTATGAGCTTTCTAAAAAATATAGGGTCTTTAGTGCGGACTCGAAAAAGTTGTATTATTGAAGTTCCTGAAAGTGGGGAATATTTTAATGGAAAAATAACGGACTTATATAAATGAAATATACCAAAAAATTTCTTTTTAAGATTTGATTCTATACAAAATAACCAAAACATCATCAAATTTCATGAAATATTTTATGAGTTATGAAAAAAAAACTGAAAACTGTGAGAAAAGACATCAAACAAACTGCATTGATTTACCTTAGAAAATACTGATACTGTGTATACTGACCCTTTTAGGGAACAGGAGTGATTTGCACTGGTTGGAGTTTGCAGATGAACTATAAGACCTGGGCCTCCCCTGGCCCTTTAGTCCCTAGTACTATCTAGATTTTTTAGACGACGAAGTCGAAGGCCACCCTTTATTCATAAGTGGAAAATTTAAGTTTAAAATTTTGACTGTTCCTTCAAAGACCCAGGGTACACACGAAGAGTTAAACGATTAAAATTGAAATTTTTTTGTTTAACTGTACCAAATTTGTAACTATTATTATGGAAATCATATATCAAACTTATAAAATAATTCTCTTATTTATTTAGTACAAAAGAAAACACACAATTAAATTTTTAAAATACATGAAAAATTTATGCACTTTGCACAATGGAGAACAATTTAATTTCATCGTTAAAAAATAATTAAAGAAATACAATTTTTGACAAACCGAATACTATTATTCACTAACTAGCGAGGCAGAACATTTGTTCCCGTATCTCCTATTACCATTGATTATCATTAATCACTACACTATACTAGACAACTTTCACTCGACCATAAATTAGATCATTCTTTAAAATAATTGCACACTAACTCATCCATCAACAAAAATGATTATAGCATTTTTGAACAACATGGATAATTTTCTTATTGTTACCACTAATATTTTACTGTACTGTAATTTTTCTCAAATATATATTTCATCAAATGGGTATTTTGAAGAATTCATTTACGAAAAACCTGTTGAGACTTTAACTCCTAAATGATAATTATTGCTCTATTTACACATTTCGTTTTCGATCACGAGTAATCTGTAATTATTTTCTCTTTCATCCGATTTCCGACCAGATGAGCGTTTGTCCTTACATTCCTTATCAATCAACGATACTCACTAATCGCCGCACTCGTACAACTTTCACTAGACCAAAAACTATGTAGACCATGTTTTTTATTAAATCGTTCATTAATTTCGACGATGAAAATACTTGTCTCATTTTATGATGACAGAAAAGTTCCCATTTCGATTATATTTTTATTTTCCGTCGTTGTGTTCAAAAGATCTTGTTGAATTTTTTTTTCGAACAAATGCCATCTGTAATTTGGCACAATAAAATAAATAAAAATACACCAATGAGAGAAATTGGTGTTTTTGTTTTTATTCCTTAGTCGGAGCGCATCAGGGAGCACACGAGCACACGGACAAGGCCGTGAATATTTTGTGAAAGAGTTCATGGTTTTGAAGCACCTTTCTCCGATTCTGTTGTGTAGCACTTAAAACTGTCAACAAAACGAGTTTTATCGTGATATGCGCGTGGAGACGCGAAAGAGAAAGATACTAAACTGGTTATTAACTGGTTCGTCCGACAACACACAGACTTTTTAGATTATTGACAATTAGCATAAAAATCATTTAAATTACATTAAGTACGAAATATAATATATATTATTTTAATCCATTTTATTGAGGTATATATATATTTAATTTCGTCAAAAAAAGTAATCCAATTTATTTTGCAATGCGCATTAAAAAGATGTATTGTTTTTGGAAATGAAATTTATTAACTATAGCTATCGTTATATCATTGTTACAGAATATTTTTGTTATAAAATTATTATTATTATTATTACTATTATAAAAATTATTCTGAAAAGGAGTCGAAAATTTATATTTACAATATTGATGGACGAGAAATCGATTCTGACGTAGGCCAAATTCATTTCCACCTGGGCGAGACAGAATTCCTGCGGATACGCGTGATAAAAGGCGATATCAGATTTTAAAATCGAGGTCACACTCTCCTCTGAGCTTGGAAGCTATTTCAAAGGGAATAAAAAGTATTCAAATGCTTGGCAGTGCTGTCGAGCTACAGTAAATCAATCTCCCATCAGACAATCTACGATATTATTATCTCTAATACACGATCATCTGTAAGGATTACGATTTTTATCTGTAATTACTCTTTCTTTTGCATTTTTATCAGTTTATTAAAAAAAAAAGAAAAAAAACTGATGACTACGCGATATTGGCCAAAAGTAAAAAACACTACACTTTGTAAAATTTTCTTATAGACTCGTCAATTTTGAGTTTCGAAGCTGTCTATCGAACAAGGTTGAAACGAAGGTCTCCGAAAAGTCATCAATAAAAGAATGTACTCATATTTTGCTAAAAAAAGTAAAAGTACAAATAAATCAATCAAACCAAAATTTGATTGAAAATTTCGAGTAGATGGATTGTCGAAGTTGAAAAATATTTTAAAAATGATGTCACTCAGTGTGTCGACCAGTTCGTGGATTCGTGATCTCATTTATTATTAGTTGCTTGTTATAAAAGTTAAAAAATTATAAAGAACTTTCTAAATCAACATTCATTAGAATGTTATATCATCATAATAGCATCATAAAAAAATTGTCTTCTAGGATTGATGTAATATAATCTGGAGTGAACAATTACAATCTGAGCCCAAAAAACGTAAAAAAAAATTAAATAAAAGACGATAAATGGACCTCAAAAGGATTTAGTTGATGAAGCATTGGCATTGCATGATTCGGCAAGTTCGTGGATCGACCGTGACCTCGTTCACGCTTTCGACTAATTACACTCAAATTTTGGAGTTGCTCTAATAAAAATGAAAAATTTTCTAAATTGACACTAATTACTATGAAAATGACTAATTATTATGAAAAACTTTCAAGTAAAGCATTATTCTGACAAGTATTAATGAGACTGTTTTTTCGTATAGTGCGCATGACAAAAATTTTTAATAAATTTAATAAACAAATAATAAATAATGATAATAATAAATTTACATAAATTTTAAAAACATTTGATAAAAAAAACATGAGCAATATGGCAATTATAAAAATTATCAGATAAATGGGTATGAACCGATCGAAATCGTAACCGTGAAATTTTCAAACTGCATGTTGCCTAATATACGACAGAACGGAGTAATTTTCCGTATAGAATGTTTTTCGTATTAAGGAAAAATGTTGAAGGTCGAAAAAAGAGGCCTCAAAATATTTGAGTGAAAGAAACGCATGGACACTGGATGGATCGGCGAGTTCGTGGATCGACCGTGACCTCGTTCACGATCATCGAGTGACGCGTGGGTTTGCTCCGAAGCAAAAAAAAAAGAACAAGACGAAACGAGGAAGAAACATAAAAAGGAGAAGAAGAGACGAGAGAGAAAAAAGATCCAGAGTGCATTGATCGAGTAATCGGGATGTTGGGCTGAAACGTCATTGGTCGCTGTCGGGCTTTGAATCGTAATCGAACGATCGATGACTTACCGATCCTCCTTTCTCTCCTTATTCTCCTCGAAACGGTTACGAGTGCGACGACAATTCGCGCGGCAAGTATACCTTAGGCTCGTCCAAGTACCATTATAGCAATAGGAAAAAAATAAACAAACAAAACAAACGTGTGGGCAAAAAATGTAAACAGGTGTACACACGCGCAGAAGCCTCGAAGAATGGACAGTTGGCGCATCAGCACGAATGTGCCGAGAGTCTTCAATGATCCAGTGACCCAGTAAGATCGCATCTCTTTTTCATCGACACGTAAGATCCGATCCAACTCCAGCTACTTCAAAAATCGTTATTTTCAAACAACAAAAAAATTAAATAAAGAAAATTTAAAATTGTGGGTGTTGAAAAATATGTATGATCAGTAATAAGTTACCAAATAATATTCCAACTGGAATGCAAATAATTAACAACTTTATAACAAAAAGGCAGCAGCGTGTGATGAGTATTACGAATTTATATAATTGACAGTTTATTTTTAGCTGAAGTTGTACGGTTTATTAAAAAAAATTATATTCATAAAAATAAATAAATTAAAAAGTAAATAAATAAATAGAATATAAGGAATAAGTAAAAGTTCTAATCTCGGTCTCAAAAAAATTTCTTCAACCTATGATCTTACTCATCAATGAACGTATTTTTAAAAGTTTGTATACAAGTTGATAAAGTATAGTTATATAGTACTCTTAAGGTATAGTTCAATCATAAAATCGTTTTGTTAAGATCTTGTTAAAAATTTTCAAAAACGTTCTTTGATACAATGTGCAATTGTATATTAAATTTAAAGAGGTTTCAACTATGTAGAACTTGATATATGTATTTATTGTCAAAAATCACTATTTTCTGCAGTCTCCAATTTCGAGTGATTTTTCGGACAAATCCACTCTCATATTTTTTTAAGTAAATTAATTGAAATTTGAATATGTTATGCAATGTACGCCATATTAGCGCCTGACGTTTTTGGAAGTTCAAAAAACGAAAAAAAAATTTTTTACTTTCATTTAAAATTTTTTTTTGAAATTCCAAGAATGTCATGCCCTAGTGCAGCATGCTTGATAAATACGAGCGTGGGATTTGTCAGAAAATTCGCTCAAAATTGGGTGTTTCACATCACCTTAAGGTAGTTTTATCAAAAAATCTTTTTCTTAGGATTTTGTTGAAAATTGGTAAAAATCTTCTTTGATACAATGTGCAATTGTATATTAAATTTAAAGAGGTTTCACTCCGCAGAACTCGATATACATATTTATTGTCAAAAATCGCTATTTTCTACAGTCTCCCATAAGAGCACGTAATATTGGAACTTATTGAAATTCTGCACAGCTTTTTTATAGTACTTTAAAGAAGCTTCCTTTAATTTTTTAAAAAAATTCTAAGATTATGATTTTTTTAATTTTCATACATACGTAACAAGTACAGATCACCTTGAATGATCTTGAATTTTCAGTATGTTATTGATCAAACAATTTACAACTTTTCTTAATTGACTTATTAAGCTGAAAAACCACATGATATGGAGATAAATTGAAATATAAACTATTGATTTGACTGTACCGATAGAAGTACCTTAATGCATGAAAGAAAAGAAAAATTTCTGTTTCATCTTGATGCTTCTAATAATATATATTTTTAATAATTATTTATAACGAACTGTAACTTTTCTATAGATAAAAGTAGTTTAATAAAAATTGACACAACATAAAAAAGTCTTATATTTATATATTGACAAACTCTTGTGATGCTATATATGTATATCTACAAATTGATTAGAAAATTAGCTCCACGCAAACAGCACGGCCACTTACAATATTTGCATGTAATTAAATAGCCACAGGCATGTGAAATTCAGTGTGAACACTTCAAAGTTGAAATACTAATGGATTTACGCTCAGTACCAATGAATATTTTGTAAACTATGTATGGCCCAGTTTTATGTGTGTTTTGTCACATGTCATTTTTAACCGTTTTAATGAAAAGTTATAAAATTGTAACAACAAAAATTTATAATGAATATATAATTAAAATAATCTATTGAATTTAATTAATACACTACAATAGTATACGCAATAAAAGTATTTGTTGTGAGGTATGAAATATTACTCACGACTATTAACTATTAACATGAATATTAACATTATTAGGAATAATGAAATTTCTTTATCATATGATGATGATATTATAAATTATTAGATTTAAATGATTTATGTACAGTAAATGATAATTTTTCGTATATGTAACGTTTCATAAAATTCATCGTATTTTAGCATACAATCTTTAATATACACTGCTAGATAAATTTAAAAAAAAGATACACAAAAATCTTATGTTCATAGTCATAGCAAATGTACGAATGTTCCATAATAAAACACAGTGTTCGATCTCTGCTATTGTCTGATAAATCTTGAAACATATTTAGTAAAACGATTTCAAATTTACTTTGGTATTATTATAGTATATACCAAAAATTAATCTATTGTATCATATATTTAAAAAAATACTATTAATACATTTTTATATTGAGTATGTTTTTCATTAAATTATTAGAGTCACAAACTCTTCGTACACAAGAAAATTTATCCTGTGATAAATGCTTATATATAAAAAAAAGTGACTCAAATTTTCATATTTTCTATGTAATAATTTTGAAATTTTTCAATCACTTTACAATTTTTTTTTCATACTGAATAGAGAGCACAAAATTATTGATTCTTGTAGTAATGAATATGCAGAATGATTTATTTTCATCCCGCATTGTTGTGGTACCGCGATTTAAGTAAATTTGGTAAAATGTTAGACGAGGTTCGGAACTTTTGACGTGTAAGTAATGACACATGGTGGGGAGGTTTCTGATGGGCTGGCGCTCCGCACAATATGGTTTTGTCGAGACTGAACGGTGCCCAGCGCGTGTAAAACAAATAACCGTGAATCAAAGCGTGGCGTGTATTCGGAGATGAATTATTGTTCTCCGAGAAGAATCTGTTCAAGCTATAATAGTACCTATTACAGTGGGTTCAAAAAATAGAACATTTTTTAATTTCATTTTTCGACTTTTTAAAGCATCAAACCTTAACATTTTATGAAAAACTTTTGAACAGAAAAAAAAGTTACAGCGATATATAGCACTCTCCGTGAAATATAGAAAAGAATACGTAATAAAATTTAAACGCGCGTTTTTCTCAAAACGACGTTTTTTTCACATGGCGGACAGTTTATCTCCGGATTCACTGGACCAATCATCACCGGACTTTTTTCACTTGTTTATTTAGGTGTTCTGCGCAGAAATCCACCACTTTTTTGCAAAAAAGTTATCAACAATAAATTTGGCAACACAGAAAAGATTTTAAAAAAAAGGTGGTTTTTGCTCTTTTTTTTGAAGCATATGGGCTGTTTTTTTAATTCTTATACTTTTTTTGCATATCGGTAATGGATTCCTGATGATGTGTAAAAAAGCTTCCTCTTTACCGTGCTTTATCCTGGATTTTGATTCAGACCTCCCAATCCGGAGATTATCTGTCCACCATGGGACACTTTTTTTTCGAGGACCTTCGTGTATCCTGATTTTGATTCAGACTTCCCAATCCGGAGATTATCTGTCCGCCATGGGATACTTTTTTTTCGAGGACCTTCGTGTACTTTATCCGTCTTCTATACCAATCACGCCGGACAAAATATGACCAGTGTAAAGGACTCGGGTTTTTCTTTATTCTCCGCATATAGAATGCCTATAGTATTATTTTTTTTTTCGGTTTTCGGTAGTACTTTTGAAAATGTTACCATCAACTCAAATTTAAAAAAAAATGAATTACAAATTTAAAAAACGTAGATCGTACGAATTTTGAGTCGATCAACCATGTCATATTTTATGAATTATTATTTTTTTTAACTAAGCTTATACATGGAAGTAAATGGGAGAAATGTTTATTTCGTCCGTAAATTTTGTTTAAATATTACCATCTGCATAAAATTTATGTCAGACCTCAATTAGATGTCAAAAATTACTGTCACCAAATTTTAAGCAGTTTCTCCATCTAGTTCATTAGTTAA
Organism: Cremastinae sp. A BG-2022a; assembly: GCA_030522545.1. Lineage (NCBI taxonomy): Eukaryota > Metazoa > Arthropoda > Insecta > Hymenoptera > Ichneumonidae > Cremastinae sp. A BG-2022a. The sequence goes on from JAPYYW010000681.1 coordinate 44,067, forward strand.
GAAACAAAAACCCAAGTTTATGCATCAAA
>JAPYYW010000682.1:0-44092 GCA_030522545.1 Cremastinae sp. A BG-2022a
ATTTAGCGTGTGTTCGAGAACCTCCAGCCGGATTTTCCGAGAATCGAAAATAGGAAGATCATAAAATTTTGAGTGGCGATATCTTTTCGTGTCCTCGACAAAATCAACTTTATAATGGGTAATTCCTAAAAATTTTTGCAAGACGAAATGAATGATTTAAACATCAAGGTCATTATTTCCAAAGCAGTGCACGTTGAATTTTTTTTTTGTAATGAGTAGAGATTAGCCAAAAGTGAATGAGCTTCGCATAATGCACTCTATAAGGATTAATTGATTAGAGGCCTTATGTCTTTTTTAATATAGGATTTTTAATTATGTACATTTTTTATAATATTGTACAATTGATAAAATTATATTTTATAAATTGCACTATATAAACGTATGAAGCTGCATTCGTCTTATTAGTTCATACGCATTTTTAAATGGATAAAAATCGGTTAAATATGGAAAAAAAATTGTAATAATTTTTTCACTTTTAAACACAGGAAAAAAATTGAAAAAAATCGTTTCTACTCAATTATAGTGATTGTTCACTATATATAGACAATCACAGATATGCTTTGTCACTCGAATAGAATAAAAAACAGTGAAGGTTGTCCAAGAAAGAATCTCGACTAGCGACTCCGTTATGGAAGTGTTTGTCTCAAATCATTTTTTCCTCCCGTCTCTGCCAATGGGCATCGTTAATTATTGTGCTCTTTGTATCATAAGTCGATTATTATATTTTCCGAAAAAAGAAAATTTATTTCACATTTTACCTGAAGATACCAAAAGTCACTCGAGAGCAATTACTCGACATTAATTTTTAACGTTTTTTTTTTTAATTATTTCGTACATTTTCTACGATGTCAATCCTAGAAACAATTTTCGGTGTTCGAATCACAGTCAACGATCACGTGAACGGATTCCACAGGCATGTACGTGGATGTTCTTACAGTTGCCTATATGTTCGTTACTTGACAGGAAATTCGAGATTACTATTCCCAGAGACCCAATCTCTGTGATAAAGTTGCGATAAAAAACAAAGACAAATTTCAGAAACGTCAGAATCTTATCGTATATAAGGTAAACGTCCCAATAGTCAAACAGCTAAGGGTTTTCTCACTTTATATTTATTTTAAAAATATCCAAACGAAAAAATCTGCTAATTCACATCTAAACTATTGTCAGATATTCTAGTAATTCAAAACTCATTTTATGTGTCAATTTTAGATAGTATTTCTAGTAAATAAATACTTGAACGTTTGAATATGTAGGATGTCCCAATAGTTGGACAGAAAATCGATCCTGTCTCTAGGGTTGAGCGAGTTTTTTCCAATAAATTATAATGTTATGAAAAATATACTTCTTCGTATAGGAAAAATAATCCATATACGATTCTATTGATAAAAAATAATTGAAATATTAAAAATAATACAGCGAAAACTGTCCAACTATTGGGACATGTCCATTTATTGGGACGTTTGCCTTATTATTGTATCCTGTAAGAAGAATAATTTTTCCGTTAAATAATTTATTACAATATTTGAAAATTTGTACAAATAAGTAATTAAATACGATTAGCGCAATTGATATCAAGTTTAAAGTTTAAAATAAATAGTCAATTATTCCTTACTTTGACAAAATTGCATTGATCAGAAAATTTACTTATCCCAAAAATATAATTTCCTGCAAATAACTATGTATTTTAGTACATTTTATTTAAATTTAGATTCTGCGTGTAATCTACAAAATAATATATACTTATATTTCACCAATAATACGGATAAATTTTAAATAATACATATTATATTATCATTATTATACATATACTATTTAACCAACAATATATACTCATATTTTCCTAATCACTATTTATCCATTAAGAGAAACAGTATGGATAGGAAAATAAAGAAGAAAAATGGAGGAGAAAAAATTAAGGAAAATTAAGAAAAAAGTTAATCGATCGCTATTGTTTAATTACACGATATTCAGGCCAAACGACTTGTCATTAACATTCTAAACAAAAGTGACTTCGAGTCAATTATGCTTATCTTCATCTTGATAAACTGGAGAGATCTTTGAACGAAATAAGAAAATTCCTTGCATGTCAAATATTGTTTACACGTGTTTCTTCACCTGCATCCCCGTGTACTCAGTTCGGTCTGATAAAATATTATCAATTTGCTAAAGAAAAGATAAAAGAAAATAATAATTTATTCTGGATCTTTCGAATGGATGACGAGAGAAAAAAAAGTCCTCGAGCACTTCTTTTTTCGACCGAATTCTCTGTTTTTTCCCCATCGCAAAGTCAAACATCGGAATAAATTTTCGAATGACGATAAATGCGCCGTAAACTGGTAATAAATGTTCAATTAGCTCCCGCAATAAATTTGCAACAAATTTTCAATCATTTCCTGCTCACGATGAATTTTCACAGGCTGATGAAAAAAAAAACTCGCTCCCGGCCAGTTTTTTTTTATCGCACGAAGAAAAATATATAGTTGCGAAAAAAATGAAAAATTCCGTTAAAAAAAAAACGATAAAAAAATATCGACGATAAACCTTGCGTTTCCGTTTTACGTGCGACGATAAGAGCGTAGAAAAATTTTCTCTGACGTCGAAAAATCGCATTCCAATTTCCGCTATTTTTATATTGCCAATTGTTTTTTTTTAGCCACGATAAATATCGGCTTTCAACCTCCCCTGGACTTCGCGATACGATAAAGTCTGGAGAGAGAAAAAAGCATGTTAGACTCGAATCTTGATTAAACGCGTATTAACATTCAATCAAATTTCATCGATTGCATTATCGATGATGTTTGAGCGTAAATTATTTGTCAGAACGATGTAAAAAAAGCGTCGATCTCGACATGCAAATACTTTTTTGTTTTCTGACGAAGATATTTTTACACCGAACTTTTTTCACGTTCGTGACAATTTCCTCGACGACGTATAATTCTTTTTTTTTTCATTTTTGACGCTGGCAGATAACGTTTTTGCTTCGGTGTCTCGGGTAAACAATTAATTTCAGACTCGAGTGGGACTTTACCTTTTTTTTGGTTCGGAAAGTCTTTGTTTCCTTTTTAAAATGACAGCATTATTTGCGTAACAAAAAACAAAACTCTGTAAATCTTATTTTTTTAATTTTTTACCTAGTATTTACATTTTTCTTGTTTTACTGATGATGTATTTCTAAACTTCTTTATAGATTCATTTAATAATTATATATAATTAGATTTCTCAAATATAAACAATTATAATTGTTCAAATATAATAATTATAACTATATGATTAACAATTATTATTGTTAAATAAATCTATATGTATTTCTTAGGTGTACCCAAGAAATATTTTTTATTTAATTAATGATATAAAAGAATATTAAAAATAATTAAATTAACAAAAAATGTGTATTAAGAATTTTTTTTAAAAATTAGTTTACGTAATAGAAATTAAATAAGAGAACCGACAACAAAATAATTTAAATGTTTAAATTTAAAAGGTAATATTTTGTTGCGCAAAATCGCATCCCTGACAGCAATTAATCGTTTAATCCGACCGACAGACTCGCGACGAGACAACAAAGTCTACGAGCGCAAAGGCGAGCTCGTTCGACCGGTAATTGCGCAATAAAATATTTTGAATCCAGTATTTCATCTTGAACTTGAGCTCCGGAAGAAAAAACACAGACGAAAAAAATGATGAAAAAGAAGAAAGAAAAATCATAGGAGAGGGAAAAAATTCATGTTTGAAAAAAAAAATAAAAATAATAACAAAAATGCATGATTTCTCGTCTCTCAACTTTGTCACTCGACATTATTTTCGTAACGACCTCATTGGAAGCTGTAAAATTAGATCTCGGTCTCGAAACTTCGTTTCAAAGAGCGAGCACGCCGATATTCGCGGTTTTTTATATTTGTTCACGTGATGGAAAGCATCCCACTCTTCTCTCCATTATTATCGCGATTATTGTCAAATCTTTTTGTCAAGAATACGTATCTAGCGATTCTCACTTCAAACTCTAAAATTAGCAGCCTCGCCGATATTCAGCTTTTATTGCACAGCGAAAGTCTCTCGTTATCGGTGACATCAAGCTTTGCCTTTTTAAACCTTTCAGATTATTACTGGCTTTATTATTTTTTTTAGTTAAAAAAAATTTTTTTCTAAGCCTTTTTTTATTTATTATAAAATATTAGAGCATCAATTAATCAGAAAATTTTTTTTCGTTTTAATGAGAATATACGAGTCTTGTTGAATATTTAAGTTATTATTTGTAGCAAGTACTGCATATAGAATAATAATGAAATTTTTTCGATGATAAAATTTTTTATTTCATTGATAGACATTTCATTGAAGCCTTATGGACATTTTTTAACGAGGTCAAGTCCGTATATATATCCTTTCTAAATTATTATCGTTACATCGAATGCATTTAAATTTTAAAGAAAATTTTATCATTCCGTTCAATCGATGGATGTAAATCGTTCATTGGGACCCTTCACGAATTTTAAATGAAGAATCAAGTAAAATTTATTGACAATACTTTTCATATTTTATCCAAGGATCAAAGATTTCACCCAAACATCTTGAAAATTATTTTCAACTTTTCTTTTGTAATTATATGATTTTGTTATAATAAAATCAAGTCCCTAATAATTTACAAAAAATTGTTATGAACAGGATCAGCAGCTCATAGAAATTTTCTTTTGATTTTGTAATTATAAAATCCAGTCCCTAAAAATTCTTTTTATTTTTTATCAACAAGAATCCGAATTTCAAAGCTTTTGATTCTAAAATTATAAAAAATTTTTATCACCAGAATTAGAAATTCATAAAAATTCTTTTTTGATTTTGTATTTATGAAATCCAGTTCCTCAAAATTCTTTTCATTTTTTATCAACAAGAATCCGAATTTCAAAGCTTTTGATTCTGTAATTATAAAATCAAGTTCCTGAAGATTCTTTTTATTTTTTTATCACCAGAATCATGAGTTCACAAAAATTCTCTTTTGATTTTGTAATTATAAAACAAAGTCTCTAAAATAAAAAATTAAAATTTATCAACAGAATGTGAATGCTCATATAAAAATTCTTTTACATTTCGACAGGGACGAGCTTATCAAAATCTTTACCAAAATTAGAATCACAAAACGAGGCTCGTGTGAGAAAGCAGTCTCGAAGAAAAGAGTAAAAAGTTCGATCTCTCGATACCCGGAGAGGATCGGTCGAGTCATTTTCCCAGACTTTCTTCTCGGAAGACGAATCGATCGGTCACTCGGTCAGTACGACGGTAGTGATGCAACGGCGTTTGACCGACGTGCACCGAGGTTTTTCCATTTCCTTCGCCCTGACCCCGAAACGAAATATAGAAAAAATAAAAATGAATGAGAAATAAAAGCGAATATCGTGACTCGCGAGAACTCGACGTTCGATCTCTCGTCTACGTATCTCCGAGGAATGCGAGCAAGAAAAAGTGAACCGGCGAAGTAACGAGGAGAAATTTCGGGCGCGAGCCCTTCCCGAACCGAAAATTTTCTCTCTCTCTCTCTCTCTCTCTCTCTCTCGTGCCCGATCGAACGAGATTCGAACTCATTGTAATCTCGGTTTTGCTTGACATTCCGCCGGGATCACGCCCAACCAGTTTCGATCGTACGATCTCGCGATCAGCCCTGGACCGCCATATTTATCGGTCAATAAAATAAGGAGAGTCGTGAATTTATCGATATACCACTGAAAAAATAATATTTTGCAAGACTGTGTATCATAAATGGAACAAAATGTTATATCTTAAAAATTGTTACTTTTTTTCATATTGTTCTGTGCGAAAAGTTTCGAAATTTTGATCATTTTTCATACAAAATGTCAATTCTGATAAAATTTATAAATTATATAATCATAAAAATTTGAAAATTTGTATTGTTGCGATAATACGCAAAAGAATAATAATTATTTGTTCAATATTTTTTTGTGTATTCACGTATGTCTATGTTCATTCATTTTATTCAATTTGAGAATAATTCATAAACTACTGACATTTGTTTTTTGACATATAAATAAGGATGTTTCTCTTTCAGTGGCCAAAGAGCTATGCTAAATTTTAAGAAGGTTTACCATCTAGAACTGAAGATATTTTGGATTAAAAATAGCAATATTTAACACGTGCTCATGTGGGAGACTGCAGAAAGTAGTGATTTTTTTGACAATAAATATCTCGAGTTCTACGTAGTGAAACCTCTAAAAATTTAATATTCAATTGCATTTAGCATCAAAGAAGGTTTCTACAAATTTTCAACAAAATGCTATAAGAAAACGATTCTTTGATAGAATTACCTTAATTTCACGTAAAATTAAAAAAAAAATTTCCATCATTTTTGATGTTGAGTACAACATCCTCAAGATTTTCTCTCATATTTAGGGGTGTGCGAATGATTCGAACTTTTGAATTATTCATTCCAAATTGAATAATTCGTAATTTTTCGAATAATTCAAAAAAAATTCAAATAATTCGAAATTATTCGTGAATTATTGAGTGTTTTGAATTCAGAGTTTTTTATGTTCTGCATTAAAATATAAAATTTACAAATAATATACATTTTATTTAAACCTTAAAACAAAATTACAAAAACAGAACAATTAGTATAATTTTTTTTTAATGAGAATGAAAGTATTATCAAAAATACAACGTTTAACAATTTGTTACAAATTTTCGTTCAAAAATAATAAATACGATACTGAATCGACAATTTATTTTTAATGATTTAAATAAAAAAAAGTATATTATTCGAAAATGTAATATTTTGATGCACGATGTATAATGAACTTTGAATTAAAAACAATCGAAAATCCAGTGATAATTCGGTAATTCGCGAATTATTGGATTCGAATTTTGAATTTCGATATTCATGTTTGTACTAATTATTTTAACAAGCATCTAAAAATATATTGATACCGAGTTGAAAATTGAATTCACGAAACGGTCAGCAATTTTCGTCTGTACGAGGGGTTACAATTGGAAACTGCAATTGTTTCTCACGAGGTGGATCGTCCTTGACGCGAGAGTACAGGAAGAGGAATACGCTGTGAGGAGAGTCTGAAACGAATCCAAAGTACCCGTTGGCATTGTGCGCTTCGGTGCGAGCACTTGCCCGCGAGAGCACGCCGGGAATTATTCCAAGGACGTCAGAAGCACGTAAGTCAGGCACGATTCGTTAAAACGATATCTCGCGTCTCTTTCGCGAACGAGATCGCGTTCGATCGGTCAACGGGCACACCATCGGGGTTCACGGACTCTCATCGAAAACTCAAACTCGTACACCATGAATAATATCTCAAGGTTCCTCTCCCCGCGCACAGAACACACAAAATCATTACTTTGAAACAAAATATATACGTCAGCTCACGAACAATATGCTTCTGCAAAAATAATAAGATATTTTAAAATATATTTTTCAAATATTTTATTTTTAAGGTACTACTATATACTTATCAGAAGGCCAAAAAAGAGAAAATTTTCAAATAAGATTATCTCAGCTTCGTTATTATAGCTATCACCATATATTTTTTTTCTTTTAAACACTAGGCATTTTATGGATAATAAAGAAAAACCCGAGTCCTTGACTGATCATTTTGTTCGTGATTGGTAGAGGGCGCCAAAGTACGGCTCTTGAAAAAAAATTAGTCCCATGGCGGACAGATAATCTCCGAATTGGGAGGTCTGAATCAAAATCGAGAAAAAGCACGTTAAAGAGGAAGGTTTTTACATAGGAATTCACCACCGATATGCAAAAAAGTAAAAAAAAAATTAAAAAATGGCCTATGCTTGAAAAAAAAAGTACAAAAAAACCACCTTTTTTATCTTTTCTGTGTTGCTAAATTTTTAGTTGATAACTTTTTTGCGAAAAAGTAGTGGATTCCTGCGCAGAACACCTAAATAAATGAGTGAAAAAAGCCCAGTGATGATCAGTCCAGTGAATCCGGAGATTAACTGTCCGCCATGCGAAAAAAAGTCGTTTTAAGAAAAAAGCGTTTAAAGTTTTTTACGTATTCTTTTCTATATTTCTCGGAGAGTGCTGTATATCGCTGTAACTTATTTTCTGTTCAGAATTTTGTTCATAAAATTGTAAGGAGTGATTTTTGATGCTTTAAGGAATCGAAAAATGAAATTTAAAAAATTTCAATTTTTTGAACCCCCTAATAGGTGTAGTACCTTAAATCATTCTTGTTTTTACTTTACTAAAAAAATAAATAATTTGTTACTTATTCAATAAATGAAAAACATTGAAGAGTTCTCAAAATTAATCTATCCACGATTGATTTTTCTGGTCTATGTTTATTTTTCTAATAAGAGACATAAGTTTTCAAAACACGTCAACTCACGAATAATATTTCTGCAAAAAAATAACTTAAATAATATTTTATTTTTAAAACATTCTTCTTTTTACCTTGCTAAACAAAATTGTTAATTATTCATTAAATAAAAAATGTCGAAAATAATTCTCAAAAAATATTGTATCCACACTTGACCCTGCTATCTTTTATTTTTATACTTCCTTGTAAAATAATGAAAAATTTACGAGTGATTATAATAAAAAAAAATTCTTTGCAAAGTTTTTCAGTTCCTAGTGTAATAAAACCAATTTAATACGTCAATATTCTGATGTGTACCATTCGTAAATATTCATTCTTACAAACGTTGATTGACAGTGACTGTAAAAAAAGTGTACAACAACAGTTTACAAATAATTTTCTCGACTCATTCAGGGACGAGTGTTGGAAAAAAAAAGGAATAGTGAGTTGAAAAATCAAGATCCGGTAATAAAAATTGATAAATTGTAGCCGCAGATAATTTTTGTCGCCTTTGGCGAAATTCAGCTAGGTAAAACGAATTTCTAGTTAAAAATACCGCGCCCTTGATCGAGAGAAGAAAAAAAACGATGGAAAGGGCCTTGAGTCCAATTACACGTTCGGACGAGAGTGCGTTTCGAGCGAGTGTGATCTCAGAGTGTCAATCCACTTCCGGAAATATCTACGAGACCCCGTCCATGTTGCTTTACATCTAATTATTATGCAAATCGTTCAGGGTGTCAGGGCTTCTATCCCTGACCCAATTTCGTCGAGGTTTCGACCACTCTAACCTCACGAGTAAAAAAATACAAAAGAAGACGCAGTAAAATCATTTTTCGTTCCAAATAAGGAGGACCTCCTGGAAAAGTGTGCAAATTTTTTGTCGAAAGTTTGCAGATCCAGAAAATAATATTGCAGAACTCTTTGGATTAGTATTTCTTAAGGTAATCACATATAATTATTTATGTGTAGCATAATTCAATAAATTTATTTTTTATAAATTAGACTTTGGCAAATATAATTTTGATAACTAATTTCGACTATTTTTATATTTTGTAGTCAAGATGGTACATCTTGACTATTAATTTTTACTAATTGTGATAAGGTAGTTCTCGTAAAAAATGAATTTTGATAGATTTTCTTAAAAATTTGGACAAATCTTCTTTGCCGTGATTTGAATATGTAGATCAGATTTTAACGGCTTCATGTATTGTTCATGTATTGTTAAAAATTACAATTTTTCGTGCTCGTGTAAATTATTATGATGTTCAACCCATATACATATTTTGACTATACTAAATGGTGAAACTTTTCGAAATTTTGCACAGATTTTTATATGAAATCGAAGACACTTTATTTACTTTTTAAAAAAAAAATCGAAATAAAATTTTTTTGAAAATTTTTCAAATCATATAGTAAGTATACTTGATCCCAGATAACCATGAACTTTGTGTACCTTGATCTTTAGTAAATTTGCAACTTTTCTTAATGAACTAAAAGTCGCAAATCATTTCAAAGTCAAATAAAAAAAAATATATTCATCTCGATTTTTCTGACGTTCAAAGTAATTTGCGAGAATAACTTAATGAAGAAAAGTTGTTACACATTGACTAATGACCAACATACTCTAAATTCAAGCTCATTCAAGGTCGGGTATACTTGCTACATGATTTAAAAAATTTTGAAACAATTTTATGTCAGATTTTTTTGAAAAACTAAGCAAAGTTTCTTTGATGTTATATAAAAATCTGTGCAAAATTTCAAGAAGTTTCACCATCTGGAAGTCAAAATATTGAAGATTGAACATCGTAACATCAAGCACGTGCTATTATGAAAGAGCACGAAAAATCATGATTTTTAACAATAAATATCTTGACTTCCATGTGGTGAAACCTTGTAAAATTTGGACTACATATTCAGATCACATCCAAAAATATTTGTGCAAATTTTAATTAAATAATATAAAGTAGAACTGTCACGTTTAGAATGAAATAGACCTTCCGAGATTCTGATTGGCTTTCAAAAAATTCTTTTTTTTTTCGATGGTGATTCCAACCAAATTCATAGATGTAAATTGACAGTTTGCACAGAAAGAAGTGACAGATTCTCAAAACGTCAATCTTTAACCAAAGTTAGCACGCGCGAAGCGCGTATCGCATTGCCTAGTTTTAAATAAAATTTGTCCAAATTCATTTTTTCACGAGGATTATACCTTATGGAGCTTGGGAATATAATCGGCAAATCGCGTCTCGATTTTCGCGTAGACGCGGGAGTTCGCTCGAGTGCACCGCCGGGGAGAATGAGTCGTGTCGCTCGCGAGGTCATGAATATGGATTTCGATCCGTGGAAGACGGGTGAGCGGGGAACAAGAAGCGAAAAGACGAGGAGCGAGTCGAGAGATCCGAGCCGATTGCCGGATTATCTAACGCGCGTAACTGCTCCAAGATTTTCCACGACTCGAGAGACTCGAGCCTGCGCAATAAATCCGGCGAGAGCTGCATCACGATTTCTCGCTCATTTTCTTTTTCACAGAATTTCTCTATTTCCTCCTTTTTTATTTTTATTGTAATAATTCTTTTTTTTCATTTCCTTCAACTCTCTTATTGACTTCTTCGCTTGTTTATTTTGTTTATTAAATTATTGATTTACTTCATCTTGTTTGTTTATATATTTTTGTGCCAATTATTCGTCATATTTGGAATAATCGTATTTTATTACGATTGTATTTTTTAAGTTTTCATTTTTGGGACGTAATTCATGTTTTGAATAATCATATTTAACTATAATTTCATTAAAAAAATTTCATTTTTGTGACTTGTTTTGTGATTTATTTTGTTTATATTCTTTGTTACATATTTGTGCCAATTTTTCATTATATTTTGAATAAACGTCTTTTATTATGATTTTATTGAAACTTTTTTCATTTTTGTGACTCATATTATATTTTATGATTCACTTTATTAATATATTTTTTCATTGTTGCGCTTATTTTCCATCATATTTTGACTAATCGTATTTTATTACGATTTTATTTTTCAAAATTTGATTTTCGTTACACATTTTATTTCGTTTATTTATTTAATTTTTATTTTTTAAAATACTTTTATGCTAAAATTTTCATCATATTTTTTGAATAATCGTATTTTATTATTATGATTTCATTACAAAGTTTTTTCAATATTCTGCGACATAAGTATATTTTATTTTTCATCGCTTTTGCACATTTCTTCTGAAACGCAATAAAAGTGGCTACTGTAGAAAAGATTGTTGTTATCGCGCAAGGAATTTTGCAGGAACAGCGCAATTTTCTTGTGATTTCGTGCCTCCGGACTATCCGACGTTTTACTTGCAATTATTTTCTCTCATTCTCGTTGCTCGTATCCTCCTTCCCGTTGTTCTTCTTACGATTGTTATGAAGCTTATTTTTGAACCGCACTGCATTTTCGTTTTCTTTCATTTTATTCCTTACTTTTTTAAATTATAATTCTTGTAATTTTATAACTTTTCCTGTATTAAAATTTATTTCTCACCATCTGGAACTCGAATTTAGGTAATTTGAAAATAATTTGATTCACTCGCAGAATCATAAACAATTTTTTTTTTTTCATATAATGTTCAAATTCGTTGCTTACTCCTTGTTTTCACTGATTTTCATTTTTATATTATTTTTTAACGTCTCCCACTACAAATTGTTCTGTTACTTTCTCTAAGTTGTATCTACGTAATTTTCGAATATATTATTTTACTCACAATATTACGATTAATTATTTTAGTTGTAATGTTTTATATTTATAATTTTTTCTCATTTTTCTTATTTCCTGCTTCTGTTACAGAATTATAAAGATTTTTTTAGTTGAAATCTTTGAAGTTAATTGTTTTAAAAATTGTCATTTATCTCTTATTTTGATTTGTCTTATTTTCTACTTTTCTCATTACAATTTTATTTTACTTTCTCAAACCAATATTTGGGTAATTTTAGAATAATTTATGTTGCTCACAGAATTATGAAGAATTTTTTTGTTGAAATATTTCAAATTGATTGCTTTTTCAATTATAATATATTTTTTAAATTTTAATTTGTATTATTTTCTACTTTTCCCAATGCAATTTTTTGTCACATTCTGAAGCACGTATCGAGATAATTTTATGATAATTTGTTTGGCTTGTAGGAAGAGTCACGCAGTGGGCTCGTGCGTTACCTCTGCATCGAATGCATGCTCCGGAGACACACCAAGAAAATCCCGTCGAAAGGTTATTGACTAATAATAACCATCGAAGGTTTTATTATATTTACTTTCCCCCGAAGTCAATTCCGCGTGCGCCTTTTTTACATAGATAGACCCCGGTCTTTCCATCGATAATAAAGTCGACGACGAGAAATGGAGAAGTGCATCGATTATTCCCACGATAATTAACCTTTCGTTGATTCCAGCTTATTATTATTTAAAGCTGATGTATCAGTGTATAAAAAAAGTAACATGTTGTTTTTTTATTTCCAATTTTTTTGCTTCTAATTATTTTTCATCGTCCAACACGAAAAAATTACCATCAAAAAATTTTCATCATTTACTCAATGAATTGTACACTTTACAAGTTCGTCAATATTATATCATTCATTGTAATTGACGAAAGTACAATAATAAGAGTGGAAATAAATTTTAATTGAATAACTTGTTATTTCATTAAAAGATTGTAAATTTTACATTTTAATTATCAATTAATTTTAGTTTTAATTTTTTTCATTTTAATAAATTTTTATTTTTCCCGAGTACTTGCCAAATTTTCTTTAATAACGAAAATTGAAACAAAACGACTTCAATGCCAACTTTAATGAATAATTCGTCATTCATTTGCTATCGAAATAAAAAGAATAACAAATAAAATTGACATTTCTCACTGTCACTGCGAACAATTGTGAAAACTATTTAACAAATTTCTCAAGTTTATTTATTAATCATACTCACAAAACAGTTAAACAGACTCGAATCGTAAACATTCGTTGAGTATTATCGACAAATTTCAATGCATTTTTTTTAAATTCATATTACTTGTTTGTTCACTTTTCAAGAGAAAAAAAAACCCGAATGAAAAATTATTTGCTTCAAACTAATGAGATGTTTGCCGTTGAGAATGCAATTTGCGGAATTTTCACGGTAAACAAACTGCGTGATAAGACACTGGAAAAAAAATTAACGTTTGTTGGAAGAATCGCGATAGCCCCGGTTTTCAGATAAAACTGATTGTGGATATCGATCCAATAAACATGCTCGCAGAGGAGTGAGAAAAATTGAGGGAAAAGAGCAGCGAGATCTCCGAAGCGGTTCAACGTCTCGTCAGGCACAGCTGAATGAACTTCATAAAATTATTACCACCCTGCTGATCATTGGAACAAGAGTAAATGCAACGTTCACTAATCCTTGACCGTCAATGAAAGAATAAAATTACTTTTTGAATAATAAAAAATATATATAAAATGTTTTTTTTTTTTAATTTTTTAAATTTAATTTAATTTATTCATATTCAATAAATTATCTTCATGAAATTATTACCACCCTGCTGATCATTGGATCAAAAGGAAATGCAACGTTCATCAATCCTTGACCATAAATAAAAATAGAAATTAATTTTTCAGTGTAATTAAAAAATTATCTCATTTTACTTTAATTTTAAAAAGTTTAAATATATAAATAGTGAATTTTTTTGTACAGGGGTGAAAAAATTTTCCATTTACTTTAAATTGAAATAATTCTAAGCTATTTATATATCAATTGTAATGAGCTTTCTGTCACCTAATTTATACTAATTCCATATTTCTTAATATTTTTTTAGCAAACACATATGTTCATCATTCTTCTAAAAAAAAGTCCATTGTATATACAATTATCAAAAATTCGAGAATAATAAAATAAAGGGTCAAATTTTTAGGAATTAAGAATTATCGTAATGATCCAATAAGTATAATTAGAAACGTTAAAACTTTTATTAAAGTTGTTGTTTTGATTAAGGTTATAGGAAACCTGTCAATATGCTTGGTGTATTATTATATAGAGCTCTGGGTGACGTTTTATCGTTAATAATTAATACAAAAGACCCGAAACCTCAAGTTTTTCTTTTGTCTACAGTTTTTAAAAGCGTTCAATGAATATAATAAATAGTTTTTCTAGAGAGTCACACATATGCAAAACAATTGCTTTTTTAAAATAAAGATATGAAATTGTGTTCTCGCATCTACTCAGTGTTAAATATCGAATTTTCAATTACGAATATTTTCATTAGATGGTTGGTAAGGACAGATTTTTTTGTACTGATTTTGTAGCTGGGAACTTTTCCAATCGTTTGATCCCAAAATGATACATTATTCTTTTTATTAACATTTTTTATAGACATCCTCATAAGAGTTTCAAGATCAATCTTCGTGAAACTATTTCATCGGTTTCGAAATAGCGGAAGGCTTGAGAATGGAATTTTTTTGTTACTACGTAAGCTGAGGGTCATGATCAGGAAGTTTTCTATACAGCGCACCACCGAGCATAACAACCTTGAACTTGTCGCGGTTACGAAAGGCAGCCTCGTGGTTTTAGCACCATCTCGGCTAAATCCATCGCGCCGTCCGCCTCTAATTATCGCAATTACTTCATTGTAAGAATTTGCTAATTACATGCTTCAATTTAAACGATTTTTCCTCCATAATTTACTTAGTCTTAAAAATATTTAATTTTTTAGTGTAAAATCTGGTTTCTTTGTAAAAATGTATAGAAAAAGTTATACGTCCGTTAAAAAAGATTAGTTACCCAAGGATATGATGTAATAAAAAAGTTTTTAAAGTTTAATATATAAATCAATAAATAAAGACGTTAATTTTTTAAAGCGCGAATGAAGTTAAATTTAGTAAATACAAAAATAATGTATTGTTATAATTCGATAACTTATTCTGTAGAATCGAATGATTAATAAAACAATGAATAATTAAATAAAATAAAAGCACTGAATCGGGTTATTTTTCTTAAAATCATTACTCTTGATTTTATATTTATTTCATATATCGAATCTATAATGGAATGATTAATTAATAATTCATGACAATGATTCCAAAGTGGCTTTCAAGAATATGATTCTTATCATTTTTACCAAAAATATCGTTTCAACGAAACTATACTTTCATCTTCAATTTTCAAGATATGATCGTGAAATGACCAACGAGTGATAGAGATAATTTATTGAAAAATTGAGAAATGATTCTTGAAAAATTGAAAAAACTATTGCAATTTTTGTTAAATTTGAGAAACTCGGGAGTAAGTGGTTAAAAATTATTTTTATGAATTACCATAATAATAACTTAAAAATTCAGATATCTCTGAATTTGATATCTCTAAAACCGTTTACGAATAATTAACAAAATATTTTATAATATTTTGAAAACAAATTTAGCCACTTTATTGTCATATTTTTTTTAATCACTTCAATTCATTCCCAAATTCTGATTATTCATCGTTTTCGATCGATTAGTTGCCATGTATGTCTCATCAAAAACGTTATTTCGTTGTCATTCTCGAAAGGACACGTGATATAATCGTGATGAATTTTTCCAGTCGTGTTTCAAAAAAGTCATAAAAAATTTTCTTTTCCTTTTTTGTATCGCACATTGTTATTAATGATGCCATTAACGAGGGTCGTTAGCCTGGCTCTTTTCATCTATGATTCCCCACGAGACTCGTATCACGTACTCTCTTCTTTATTCCCTCGTTCTCACCTCTCAATGAGCATTAATGACCATCTTTTATTTCTTTTCTTAATAAAAGTTTCAAATTATCATCACGCTATAGTATATTCTATTTTTAATTTTAATTTCTATTTCAATATTAATATAATCAAATTATGAGTTAAAATAAACTAAAAATAATATACTTTTTATAATCCCAGAATCGGTGTATCAAATTTTTTATTTATTACATAATAGTTTCAAAAACACAAAAATAAATATTTTTATGTTTTTGAAATATTGAAAGTGAAATTTGAACAATTATCCTATTTAAACAAGGATTAAACGTCACAAAAAATATCCATAGCAATATACTTGAAAATGGCTTTTAAGAAAATTATTTTTTAAAGAAATTTTTTAAAATAAATATTTTAAAGAAAATATTTTTAAAAAAATTTCGAAGACAACATTTTTTTAAAATTTACACGATCTAATTTCCAGAAAAAAAATTGTTTGTATTTGTATATGAAACTTCGATAATTGTTACAATAGAAAAAAAATACAACACTTTCGATGTCGAGCACACGTGAGAAAAATTAAAAAAAATTAGTATAACTATGTTTAATTTGTGATTATATTAATAACTTCATCAATAATGATATTATTTTTCTCACATAATTGATTTTAAAAAAATATATAAATTATTTTCGTATTAATCTGAATATGTATCGATCAATATCTTTTTCGTCAGGCGATAATTGAATTTTTTATTGGGCTTCTGAATAAAATGAGAAATAATATTTTATTGTCGCTGAATGCAAATCGTGTCGGATTACCGAATTTCATGCTGGTATTCGAAATCGCGTGCAACGTGAATCGTGGATTGATTATGCGCGGGAGCGAGTCGCGTGTCTCGTTATCAGGCGCGAATCGATGGAAGTATCGCCGAAAAAGCGTCACAGTGAAAAATGATTTTCGGCGATGAAATGATTCATCAGTGACATCACCGAGAAAATAAATAATAGCTGGCCTTGGACATTCCTTCTTTTATTAAAAATACTCCATTTGGATCAGAATCAAAATTTTTAACTTTCATAAATAAATTAAAAAAGATTATAATTTTTAAAAATCACGACTTCACAACTCGTATTTAAGGATGTACACAAAAATGTGTCAAATTTGAAATCGTTTTACTGAATTGTTTGAGAGTTATCAAACTCCAAAGTTGTTGAGATTTAACATTGCTTTTTATGAAGAATTCGTAAATTTGAACTGAATAAAAATTTAAAAATATGAGATTCGTAAAAAGCATATTAAAAAAATGTGTAAAAAGTATCTAACTTGACTTGAAAGACATCCTTAATATCTGCTCTTATGAGAAAGTAGAAAAAATTGTGATTTTCGATCATGAAAATCTCGAATTCTATGCAGAGACACTTCTTCAAATTTAATGCACACATATATGCACATTGCATCAAAGACAGTTCATGCAAAATTTTAACGAATCCTTTAAAAAATCGATTCATGGATGTACTACCTTAAAATCAAGAATTTACTTTTTGCTATAGTATTGTCTGTCTCATAAATCCTTAAATAATTCAAATAAAAAGAATTCGATGAAAATGTAGTCAAAGCTCAACGAAAAAGGAACAAAATAGTGAATCGAAACAAAAGTGATTCTTGATTTAAAAAAAAAAAAGAAATATGAAAAAATTTCATGCAAAGATGAAAGGAACAATAAAAGAACGAATAGAACACAAATGAATCAGATGGAAAAAAAAGTTAATCGAATGATCATTCATATTCGTTTCGTTTGGCACGTGGCTACTTTTTACACCGGTCGTCGGCTCACGTTGAATCTGAGAAAATTCCATGACGTTGACGCGCCGTCGCGGTCAAAATGGTGCGCAAAAAGCGAGTCCGTTACCATGATAATAATGGATATAATAAAAACGACAAATGCGCCGTTTTAGCCACACGCGATACAAATAGAGCCTCGCAAACATTGTGGCAAATACCGAGCGCGTGCTTCCAAAATCACACACTCATTACTTGCTTGCCCAACTTATTTTTACGACGATTGCTCTACTCATTTGAACATTTTCTCGTGTGTAAAAAGCCTGTTTTGTCAGACATCAGAAATTATATAAAAAATACCTTATTTTTTACAAAATGAGAAAAGAATAATTTTCTGCGTACACGAAAAAATAGCGTATCGTGATAATGGCACGAGTTCACTTGGGCACACGATACCTTCTTTTTTTATTGTTGTTTGAAAAACGTGGTGATTTTTCATGACCACATATTTTGTTAAGATATTTCTACGACAGAAAAGTCATCAGTTGAAATTTTTTTCTATAGATTTTTTTTTAAAAGTAAATGGATATGCTTTGATGTCGTTTAAAAATTGTTGCGGCAGTCTCTTATGAAAAGTTGTGAAAAGTTAAGATTTTCAATAATAAATATCTCGATTTTTAGATAATGAAATCTTTTAAAATTTGGCATACACTTGTTCACTATTTTAAACAACATATTAGCAAAGTTTTAAAAAAATTCTATTGAAAACCACCCAAGTCCAAGAATTTATATTGAAAAATTTGAAAAACTGATGAAAAAGTTAGTTTCTTGGCTTATTCAGTATGAATTCTTGGATTACGCTCCGAATAATTAGAATTTTCGTTATCAAATTTCGATTCGGAAAATTCGGAAAATCGAATAAGCTCTTAAAAAAAATTTTCAAAAAATTTTGGGATTTTTTTTTGAACACACTGGGTCTCGTAGACCCATGGAAATTTCAATTAGCGATGTCTTACCTTTCTCTCCTCGAAATCAGCTTTATTAAGGGTGATTCATAGAGACGAAGCGAATCTGCCTATTTTTCTGCTCAATATGTTCCATGGGCCTCGCACTTCACTTCACCACCACATCATAAAAAACTCATAAAAAATATTTTTTCTATTTTTTTAAATCAAGTTAAAAAACAGACCATCGAATACATATGGGTAAATGAAAATATATAGAACTAATAATTTATGATGAAAAATCTAATTATTCGAAGCAAAGCCGCTATTAAAAAACTGTGCGTTCGAATTTAAAAGACTGCATACGTTTAATGAAACGGAAATAATACTATGTATAGAATAAAATAGCGGGATCGAGATTATTTGCATCAATTGTGCAGCAGTTTAATCCGCATCGACATTTTTCAAAAGAATTTCGAAAGGATATTATAAATAAAAAGACTAATTAAATTAAATTAAATTGAATTAAAAAGACTATAAATTAAAAACACTATTCACTATTCACTATTATTCACTTTTCGTATGATTGAAAATTACACTGGACACTCAATAGAAATTGTAAAATTTCAACAAAATGTTTTTCGATAACGAACTATTTTGCAAAACCCGACACGTCTTATCCCGACACTTTTCACCGACTTAATGATTCCCAATTCGGTCGAAAATCCAAACAATTACGACCGTGTTCGGTTTTTCCCTCGAGTCAAGGATTCTCAAAAAATAAAAATTTATTTCCTTATTATGCTCGACGTACTTGCCCTTTTTTTCATGTTTACGATCACCGAACACTATTCAGGTATATTTGTCCATGTCCAAAACTCGTTCGTTAATTATTCGAAACATTCAGCCAAACGTTAAATTAAAATGATAAATTGTCACGCAATGGTGAATATTAATAAATTTTACATTAATATAAAAAGTAGAAAATTGAGTTGTAAGTTTTTCTCACATTATTACATGTACAAGGTAAGTTATAATAAAAGTGCAAGCTGAGAAAATTTGGCATGTTCGAGGTCCTTCAGCCTGATTTTTCGAGAATCGAAAATAGGAAAATTTCAAAATTTCAAGTGGCGACATCTTTTCGTGTCCTCGACGAAATCGACTTAATAATGGATAATTCCTGAAAATTTTTGCAAATCGAAATAAATGATTCAAACAATAACATCATTATATTTGAAGGTCATCAAGGCTGCATTATCCAAGATTGAACGAGAAAAATTTTTTATTAATCCGAAAAATCGTTTTCAGCGACGTCGTTCTTGTTGGCTAATTAAGAATCCGTCAGAACAAATTGCGCAAAAGATGAGTTAATATCTTGAATGCCAGGAAACGCGGAAAAACAAGTTATTCCGCGAAATATTTTCGACGTTGGCGAGAAACAATATGAGACGGATGGCGAGACGTCGAGATTAGTCTCTCGATTTTCGTAAAGCCATTAGGTTAATGCAGCCGAGGAATCACGCTCGTTACGAAAGGAGAGAACAACGGAAGAGAAGAAAAAAAAAATGCGCCGAGAACAATGATAAGATCGGCTCAATAAATGAGTCACGACTTTTATGCAACGAGTGAAAAAGACTAAACAACTGGCGAGGACTTTGCCAAAGTTTCGCGGTCGCTTTATTAATGACCTTACGTTCTTTCATTTCTCGATCGCATCGGGGATTGGCTTCGATGACAAAAGATTCGTCCGCGCATTACCGATGACACTTATCCCTTCAATGCCGACCTGGTGCATGCATTAATTAACCAGGATGCACTTTATAATCCGATTTTGCGTATCGCACTCGATGCATTTGTTTTCATGCATTCCTATCGTCGAACCTCACCTTTAAAGGTATTCAGTCCGTTCGGCAATAAATCAAAAGTTTGACAACGTTTTTCTCCTATATACAAAAGTCGTTTAAGGTAGTTCTATGTAGGTGCAGTCAAATCGAAAATTTTTATTTCAATTTATCTCGATGCCATGTGGTTTTTGAGCTTAAGTCAATTAAGAAAAGTTGTTGCTAATTGTTTCAAAAATAACATACTTAAAATACAAGGTCATCCAAGGTGACCTGTACTTGTTACGTATATGTATGAAAATTAAAAAAAATCATAATCTTATAATTTTTATAATCTTACGATTTTTTTAAACTAAAGGAAGCTTCTTTGAAGTACAATAAAGAGCTGTGCTAAAAATTCTAAAAAGGTTCACCATCTAGATTTCAAGATATCTAGAAAATCGATAAAACTATAGAACTACCTAAAGGTATTTCTACCGGCGACAATCCATTCAAAAGTTTCCTTCCTTTGTAAACTAAAGGTAAAATCATCAGTTGAAATTTATTTCTACAGATTTTTTTTTAAACTAGATAAACCTTGTTCGATGCTGTATAAAGATTGCTGCCATATTTCAAAAAGTTTCTCCATCTAGAAATCACGATTTTCATGTTGAAAATCACTGTTTTTAACACAGCCTCTTATGGAAAGTTACAAAAAGATATGATTTTCAACAATAAATATCTCGATTTTTAAATGGAGAAACCTTTCAAAATTTGACACGCACTTGAGCACCAAGTTAAAAAAACATATGTGTAAAGTTTTAAGAATTTCTATAGAAAACCATTTTTGTAGAAATTCTTTAAGGTTGTTGTGGGGTGAAGCATTTTTTATAAGATTTTAATAAAAATTTGCAAAGACATATTCTTTGACGCAATATGCATTGCATTGATATGTATTGAAAAAATGCATTGAAAAATTGATAAAAATTGAAAAAATGACAAATGAAAACGTAAAAATAATATATAGATATGTTTGTGAAATTGTATCGCCAATACGACGATCTATTGTCACCGATGATTTTTTTATTATTGTTAATATCGATAATTACTATATTCTTTGCCTTCGATTTTAATCAGGCTTTCGTTTTAATCTGATTTTACAAGCGTCTTCTAATTTGCAATATTAAAGCAGTGTCCGAGAAGTGAATCAGAGAATGAGAGACGTTGCTCCGGCGATACATCTGGTTAAAGCCAGGTATAGGTATCGTCAATAAAATCCTTCGTTAAATTCTGATATTTCATTTTTTTTTACTAATGAATAAATAATTTCTATTGTCTTTAATTTATTCCATTCTTACATTTTTTAATGTTTACAAGTACACGCACAATGCATACAAATTTAATTTCAAATTTGTAATTTCTTTATTATAGATTGTGAAAATCTGTTATATTTATATTACTTCGCTTATTATTTATGTCCCAGTTATTCACACCAATTTTGGAATATCTCGCAAAAATTTCTGTTCCAGATTAAACTTTTCCGAATAATTCTTTTCTATTGGTATAATATTTATTTTCTACTTTTTATTTACTTTTATTAGTCATCTATACATTTTTTTAGTTCTAAAAATCGATAGAATTCAGTCATACCTAAAATTGCAATTAAAAAAAATTTATTATTTTTTTTCATTAAATATAATAACTTTTTTTACTTCTATATATTTACGTTCATATTTATCAGTTTTTTTCTTAATTTGGCTACATTTTTGAGATCCTAAAGTTTTTTGGGATATAGTAAAACCTTCATTTGCAATTTAAAGAAAAATTCTACTGCTTCCCTCATGTGCACTTTCAAGTCGCAGTTTTTCAAGGATAGTCGCTCTCGATTCGTATAGGGAGAAAAAGAGACAAAAGGAAGCCAAAAAGAAGGGAAAAACGGGAATTCCTGGCCCGTTCGCAGACGTGTAATTTGCGAATGAACCTGCCGCGGCTCGCGTCAGAATTGCTGGGTTAGGAATCGGTGAGGGGAAGAGTCATTAGACGCGGAACGGAGACGGAAAAACGAAGTATAAGAACGAGAGCAAAGAAGAAAAAAAAATAAAACAGAGAAAGAGAAAAAAAATAACCAAAACTCCACGAAGAAATTTTTTGATCATTTTTACCGTAAAATTGGAGACTGAAAAAAAAATTACTTCTGAAATAAAATAAAATCAATGCAATAAGCAAACAAAACGTAAGATAATCAAAATCTTTGGATAATATTTATTTAATTTACCCTTCAAATTCACACCTATTTTTTAAACAAGGAGTACACTGTGAATCAATTTAATCCGACATGATTTTGATCATTGCCATTTGATCATTTATCCGTCGACCATCTTGAAAAAATTCTAGAAAATATCTTACAATATTGTTGAATTGATTTATATTAAAAATAAATGTATTTGTTCGAAGTAGTAAAAAAACATTCAGAAAAAATTGATGTTAAAAAAAGGTATTTACAAAAATATTCATATCATTTTTTTATTTATAATATTTTTTGCTAAAAATTGACAATTGTGTTCTTGAAATAAAGTAAAATAAGTAAAACATGTGCACCTCAGTGTATCTTTAAAAAAAGGTATTCATTAGATGATGATAGTACTTTTTTCAGTAAAAAAGTTTTTTTTTACTTTTTTCAATAATATATTCACTTGAAGATATAGTTCAGACCTTGAACTATATCAAAATTCAAATCAGTTATATCACAAATCACGTGAACTCAGGACGTCAGACACTCTAATTTTTAAACTGATTGCAAAACTTTAACAAAAATAAATTGGCATCGGGTCAAAATGATCCGATTACACAGAGGGTTAATTAATCTCTGGATTAATTAATCTAATCAATCTCTTGATAATCATTATCACTTACATAAAGTCAATAATTGATTACGCAATACAAAATATAAATTTAAAGAAAAATCTATGAAATGTAAAAATAAATAAATCGAATCGAACCCCCCCCCTCGAAAATTTGTTAAAATTTCAGAAGAGTGTTTTATTTTAATTTCCCTGAAATTTTTTTCAATAAATGCAAGCTCACGAAAATCTGAAGAGCAAAGAATTAGATAGATAGATACGTTTTATTTGTCCCAGGGCGAGTGTCCCGAGAGAGCACAGTAAAGTAAAATTATAAAAATTGTAAATTGTAAATAATAAATAATAAATAACTAATAAATGTAAATAAATATTAAAGAATAAATTGTAAATTGTAAATTATGAATTGTAATTATAAATTGTAAATTTATCATTTATACAGTGAGAGAGAGAGAGAGGGAAGAAAAAGGAAAAAGGCAAAGAGGGGGAGAATGAGTGCGGAGGGGCGAGAGGCAGGGGAGGATCGGGGAGGCTCTAATGACTCTCGCAGGAATAAAAATCGCGATCCTTGAGCGATGGAACGTCGAGAATAAAGGAAGCCGCGCGGGAATCACGCGAAGAGCCAAAGTTTTAGAATCGTACGAGGCGGAGAGGGGTTGATCTCGAGAAGACGGTGCATGATCCAATTTCGTCGGGCACGGCGCACCTCATCCCGCCAAATCTTGTGCATCGAAGAAAGGAAGATAAATACACGCTCCCTCGGGATGAGCGAAAAAAATCGCTCCTGATCGCGTAATAGCGATAATTTCGAAGATTTACCGTGAATTCGCAGCTCCGGGGATGCGAAATTGCCTCGACAGTTTTGTGGTCGAAAAGCGATTGGAACTCGGCGGGAAAAGTCAACGAACCCGCGGCGAAACCGTGAGACCGATCGGCCAAGATAAAAATTTGTTTACATGCACCGTGTCGCCGTTTCTTTTTTTTTTTTCTTCTTATTCTTCTTCGTGGGCTCGCGCTTGAGCAATGTTCAACTTCGGTATTCTCAAATAAAGCAATCTTATACGAGATGCATTACCGAATTTCTTGTTCTTAAAATTTGTCTTTTAAGCATGTATGAGGAATATTTTTAAAAATATGAAAAATGGATGAAATATTCGATATATTGTTTTCCAAGTTTATAAAATAAAATTTTCATGCCAAGTTTGAAATCATTTTATGGTTAAGGTAGGCCTATATATCGATACAGTCAAATAAAAAGTTTTTATCTTAATTTATTTCCATACCATGGGGTTTTTGGAAACTATGTTAGCTCTACTCTTAACTTCTCTACTCAAGACCACATTTTAAGCTAAATTTGGCTTTTTAAAACTGCAGAGGAGTTTTTTTGAGTGAATTTATTCCAAAATAGTCAATTTTTTTATAGCAGCCAAATTTAAGATGAAATACGAAAAAATAAGGTTTTGAATATAGAGAAGTGAAGAGTGGAGCTAACGTACTCGTGCATGGTTTTGAAGCTTAAGTTCATTAAAAAAATATGTAGCAAATTGTTTCAAGAACAACATACTCAAGATTCAAGGTAATCCAAGGTAACCTGTACTTGTTATGTATGTATGAAAATTGAAAAAACATGATTTTAGGATTAAAAAAAACTAAAGGAAGCTTCTTTGAAGACTAAAGGAAGTTTCAATAAAGGGCTGTGCAAAATTTCAAGAAGTTTCACTACCCAGAAGTCAAGATATCAAGAGTTGAAGATCGCAATATTTAACACGCGCTCTTATGGGAGACTACAGAAAATAATAATTTTTGACAATAAATATTTCGAGTTCTACGTATATAGTGAAACCTCTTGAAATTTAATATACAATTGCACATTGTATCAAAGAAGGTTTTTGCAAATTTTCAACAAAGTCCTAAGAAAATGATTTTTTGATAGAACTAGCTTAAAGTTATCAAACTCCAAAGTTATTTCTAAGATTTAGCATATTATAGATTTTTTACCCTAAATTTGAATTAAATATACGATCATTGTAAATTTTTTCTATATATTCTTAGTACAGTATACTATTTTTTGTAAACACTAATTTCAAAAAGTTTCACTACAATTTTTTTTTGTTTAATCGTTTAAGCAATAAAAAATGATTAAATTTCTGATTTAAAAAATCAATTAAAAAATAGCCATTTTTTAATATTATCGCTTAATGCGTATATCGTAAATTCCGAATAATTATAGTTATATAAGCTCGCCAATAAATTTTTTGACTTGACAATGACGGAAACAATTATTTTTTTATAATTTATTGAAATTAACTTGTCACTGGATCATTTTTTTCCAATTTTTTTCCCACTTTCGTCTGAGATGGTGACAAATTGGATTTTTTCGAGAATAAGGAGGATGAATCTTCTCCGTAAGCTTCGGGCATTAAATCAGTCAGGTAACTGCCAGACGAATACATTTTTTCTCCGGGTAACAATTCGTACCCTTATCTCGCTTGTAAATCATTGATATCATTTTTTGTCGTTCTAGAAAAATTGTTCGACCGTCATTCATTCTTATGCTGGTTGAAAAAATATATAACATTTTCTTAAACACAGATCAATATGCACAAATAATATTTTTTGCAATAAAAAGTATAATATTTCGTCTAATTTGGGATAATCATGAAAAAAATTGAATATCTACAAATCAATCATTAAATATAAATGCTATAAAAATATTTGAGGCAAAAATTTTAAGAATGTTATGTTAAAAGTCGACAATGATATACATTTTTTTAATATTTAACACATTATTATTGTTACAATACAAAAAAAATAAGAATTTTGTTCAGCATTAATATTCTTATTTCATGAAATTCGAAAAAGTTCATCAGTTTATTTTTGTAAAATAAACTGTTTATTTAACAATTCCACTATTTATTTATTTTATTTCACTTTTTACTATTTATTTTACGATGTCAGTTTATTTTTGCAAAATAAATAAAAAAATATATATTATAAAAATAATCTGACATTGTTATCATATTATTTTATGTATGTACGTGTTAATCGTGTAGTAAAATTTTGTAAAATAAAAAGAGCTACGAAACTGTTCAATAAAAAGACTCAATATTCTTTTTATGATTCGGTATGAAGAAGTGGTGAAAAAGACTGAAATCTCTCCTTATCTTATTCAGGAAGTGACTTTCAAAAATAACTTTGATTTTTTTTTTGTAACAAGGAAATGTAGTTTAATTTCCAAGCACCGGGGATGCTTTTCACGGATACTGTTTTATTCGTGTCCTCTGAACGTCAATCACAAGTTCGCTTGTATGTTTGCACAAATTCTTATCAGTAACGATGCAAATAACTTCGTAGTGCACTTTTCACGAGTTCCCTTCAAGAGAAAAAATAAATAAATATACATTCGTCCAAAAAGGCTTTCAATTTAACCGTCCTTTATATTTTTGTGATGTAATTTTTTTTTATCGTTCATGCATTTAAAATTATATTTACTCAAATTTATTCAAATCTATATTGAATAAAATTCATTTATTGACTTTATAATTCCACTGATTGAATTTATTTAAATAAATCAGAATAAATGAAAGTGTTTATTTAGAATTAATAACGAATTATTTCGAAAAATAAACCTAAAAAAAATTTAATACTTGAGTGAAAAACTTACAATTTATTTTAAATGAACTGTATTTATTAATTTTTTTAATGTTATGTATTATGTAATGTTTATATTTGCATATTGGAATTCTATGGTTAATAATTATTCACTGAAATAAAAATTTGAAAAATTCGAACTTACGAATCCCATCGACGACATACTGATGTTTCTGATCCAGATCCGAGATCTCGGTAATGGTCAGGACGACTCCGGTGCTCATTATCCAATATTTCCGTAGCAACGAATCACAGAAACATCGATCGATGTCTTTTCGTTTCTCTCGACAAATTTACAGAGAGAAGGAAAAAAAATCGTTAAAGCCACAACAAACTGTTTTTCTCTTTAGTTTAGTCGCAACTCGTAGCACACACGATTTTTTTATTTAAAAAATCGAAGAAACGCGCACAAGGTCTTAATATTTTTAAATGTCGAAATCTATTCCAATCGCTTATTTATCGTATCACAAAAATTGAAATCGCGATTTTCTTTTATTCCCGAAAATTATCGATAAATCGGCAAGTACCGATTTTTTCATCAAGTTTTTATCCAGGTCGAATAACATTCCAGAATAATTCACTGTGTATCGTAGTTTAAATCAATCGCATATTTTCGTTATCGTCAAAATAGATTTTTCATATTTTCTTTTCTTTTTTGTTAAAAAATGAAATTATTTGTATGAAAAATCGGATAAATCTTGCACGATGACTTTTCGCTTCGATATTTCATGGCAATTATTCTCGTTGTGGAAATTTTGTCAGTGATTGGAAGAGCCGAAGAGACGCGATGATTGGGAGATCGGCGTGACGATCGTCGTTCTCGCGAGTCCGGAACCGACGATCTTGCTCGTTCTCGCGGCGGGATCGGCGCTCGGTCTGAGCTTCGTCGAATGTCTCGAAAGCGCGGAGAGCACTGGCGTCGATTGCCGATCCGAATCGTTAAATAATAGCGACGACTCGGCTATCATGATTGTAACTGGACCAATGGGAAGAGAAAACTCGTCTCTCTCCCACCTATCGCTAATAAGACACGTTGCCGATTCGGTGGAAGCGGAAAAATCCACACGTCGAGTCACCCCTCGTTGAGACGCCAATTTTTCAAGCGCTTCCAACGGCCAGACTAATATTCGCGATTTCGAATATTTATCATTTTCACAATTATTCGTAACCGATCGTTATCCGATTTTTATCCTTTTTTCAAGCTCTTCCAACACACAGACCAATATTCGCAATTCGAAATATTTATAATTTTCACAATTATTCGTTACCGATCGTTGACCGATCTTTACCGATTTTTATCCGTTTTTCAAGTGATTCTCGTGAAAAACGGTTTGTTTTTCAATATTTTATTTATGATCGCGATAGTATTGGTTTTCTCGTCGATTCGAAGTATCTTCGTGAAAAATATCGATGAATAATTGCTTTTTTTGTATCATGGAGGAGAGAGGATGACTATCGGCGAGATCGGATTGTCGTCTTATTGGAAAATAGTCGTCGAGTCATCGCGACTGATGCTTATCTTTCTCGATTATTCTCCTTCCAACTTTCTCGCTTTCCTCCACGGATTTTAGCCGGTCAGAGTCCACTTCCGACGTTTCTAGCGAGTTCCAGCAATTTTGGCGACCCTCGAGTCCTCGTTTACAAATTCTTGATCCTTCGCGTCCTCGAGACTGCAAATATTTGTAGCTTTCAGCGAGAATATAAAAAAACTTTTTTTCTTCAAATTTATGTATAGATTTTTGGTAAAGTTTCTCGATTTATTTCAATTTCGTCGAGGTAAATCGACGAATCTTCTCTCAATGTTCTTTGGATTGTCAGTCATCTATAAAAAATCCTAAATCATCGGATTTCCAAACGGCGACATTCGCACAAAAATCCGGACGTCTATTATTGTTTTTCTGCCTTGTTTACGTCCGAGATCGTTGAATATCCGTCACGAAACTCGGACGTCCAAGAAGCGATTATTCGATCGGTTCGCGGGACGAGAAGAATTATTGCGATCGCTGGGTGCGTATCTTCTTCGCCGAATCATTTGCATGTCACCCGTGGAAAATCGCCCGACGAAACTTTTTTTCCTCTTACCGATTTTTCACTCTCTTACCGATTTTTTCACTCTCTTACCGATTTTTTCCTCTCTTTCTCAATTTTTTCGTCGTCTCTCTCGCTTATTTTTTTAACGGGTTTTCGCCCCGATGCTCTTCGAGCCGAGTCAAGGAACCGCGCCGCTCGCGTCCGAACTCAAAGTCCAAGTTATTCTTCAATCGCGGTGGGTCGCGCGCTTTTTTTCGCCCGTCTTGAGCGCGAACCGAATATTCGCCACGGAGAGCATCGAATTGTGCATCAATAACGCGAAATGCGTCATCGACGCGTAATCGCAAATCAACCGGTTTTCAGCGCGATCGCGAGTCGACAACGAAACAAAACTTGCCTCTCTCGATACGCGTCATCAGAAAAAGCTTCTCAACGATTTCTTTCCACTCCAGACTCTTCTCCATCCGATCGACACTCGATACATCGCTTCTCGATTGTTTACCTTTTATCGCATTCAATATTATTTCCTTTTTTTATTATTTTCACCATTCTTTTTTTATTTCCTCTTTTTATTTATATTCAACAATTCTGTATGAAGAAATGGTAAAAAAAAATAAATAAATCTTTTTTTTATTATCGAAAATGTATATTTTTAAGTAATATAGTTTTAAATAGATTTCGTAATTTTTTGTTTGTCCTTCTGAAATGTTTATGCGTTCACTGGTTAATTAAATTTAAGTTCAAACGATTTGTTGTTCATTTTTCCGCAACTGAAATTCAAGAAATTTAAAAATATATAATTTTAAATAGATTTCAACAAATTTTTTGTTCGTCTTCATGAAATGTTCATACGTTCGGTG
Organism: Cremastinae sp. A BG-2022a; assembly: GCA_030522545.1. Lineage (NCBI taxonomy): Eukaryota > Metazoa > Arthropoda > Insecta > Hymenoptera > Ichneumonidae > Cremastinae sp. A BG-2022a. The sequence goes on from JAPYYW010000682.1 coordinate 29,985, forward strand.
GTTAATTAAATTTGGAAGATTCCAAAGATGTTTAGCACCGAGATACGATTTTAAACGATTTATTATTTATTTGTCCGCAACCCAAAATTCGAGAAATTATTTTTCACTTCGCAGCGAACGTTGGGAGATTCGTTTCTCGTATATTTATGAATTTTTGACGTTGCCTCGTCGCGAGTTTATCGTGGATTTTGGTATAAATTTAGATAAGCCTTTTTTTCGAGCTGAAGATTCGCGACCGTGAAAATCGTTCTGAAATTTTTATCGCCTTTTCCGCGTTGAGGCAGGGTCGGGCCAGGGAGAAAATCGCCGAACCCCGCGTCGCGACGTTGTTTGCAATGTTTTTTTTTTAATTTTTTATTTTTCTCACCACTCGCGGATAATTTACAATTTTTTTACGATCCTCGTTGATTCTGGAGATAAAAGAGGGCTCCGAGCCACGACGATTCACAGTCAAACGGCGAATCTTTCGAGGTCGAATTTTTCACCTAAAGTTCCCGCGCTTTTCGACGAGATAATGAAATACGACTTTTAGGAACGAATCAAAAAAAATCGAAGCTCGTGAAAGCAACGCTAAAGAAATTTACACCGATTTTCGATTCTCTTATCACTCACGTTCCAGTCACATTGTTTTGAAAAACATTGAAAATGTCACGTCGAACGTCGTTTTCACACTTTTTTTCCACAGAATTCACATATTTTTGGACGTTGTGTTATTTGCTTTATCGCTCTTTTCATTTAAAAAATTTTGAATAATTTTTGTACAAAATTTCATTCAAAAATTTTATGGTAAATTTCAATGTCTTCGTTCGTCGTGAAACGTTTTTTTTTTCGATACTTCTTTTCTCGCTTATTGTTCGTGATATTCTAATTTAGAACACGTCTATTTTTATCAGAGATTAGTATGACATCTGCTTCATTCTTATTTCACGTATAGTTTCACATTTTTTCGTACTCGAAAATAATTCTGTAGCCGTCAAGCGCCCACGCACTGTCACTAAAATGTGTATTTACTTTGAAGACTGGTGAAATTTGATAAAAATTGTTGACGAAATTGCTGAAGATGTAAACAGCGAAATCCCGTAACTTTTTATCGTGACAATGGTACGAATTTGATGAAATTTGATAAATTTTCAAGACGTCATTGAATTAATGTAAATAAAGACGAAATTGATTAAAATTTGAGCGAATCGTTTGAAATTTCCCTGCTCGACGTCATCGATTTCATCAATTTCATAAAAAATTTGATGAATTTCACAATTTCATCAATTTCATTAAAATTTCACAAATTAGATAAAAAATTTCATCAATCTAACAGCTTATTATTCATTTTATACAATATTATCCAAGTAACCCTCGATCCGAATAATAATCCAAGAGTCGAGCAAGGGCGCGATTTTTAGCTGAAAAATCGTCTCATCCCCCGGGTGAAGAATTTGCGACGTCGCGTTCGGCAAAAAATCCCAGAAGGGCCGACGAGAACGTTTCCGCAATTATTCTTTTGAATTTTTTTTTTCTTTTTTTTGGAAAACCGCGACTGGAAAAGTCCGCGTACAAGAGTCTCGTCGGTGGCTCGTGACGGGACAAAACAGACGAAGGGTTCGCGCGCGCGCACGCGGTCGTCGTCGCGAATGGGGCGGCCGGGGAGGCTTTCCGGGGAAATGAGGAACGAGAATACCCGATGGGCGGCGTATGTCAGCGGAAAACGCGATCGCACGGACGCGCGTGCTGCCAGGTAGGCCGTGGACGCGGAAAGCGTTGAGCGCGTTCTGCAGCGACTCGCCGGAGCGACTGTACACGCGGACAGGTGTCGTCGTCTCCTCGGCGCTCGCCGTGAGGGGAGCCGGGACGGGGAGGGGGCAGCACCGGAGCGGAGCTCGAACGACGAGCCCGAAGGCGCGGATGGAAAAGCGCGCTACGCTCGGCGATTTTTCTCTCGATTTATTGAGACACGAAGCTTGTTCCAACTTCTGGCGTCTTGAGAAAAAGACGCCAGGAGAGGGAAAACGAACGGTGCGTTGAGAAAATATACGTCTGATCGGGATAAAAACCGAATTCCCATCAAGTGAACCACTTTGACGGTCACGGACGCGGCGAAACGCGTGGTTATATAAGTTTCCACGGGCGGTTTGTTTCATTTTTATATAAGGGTTATTTTTGTATTATGAATTAAGGTATAGGGGTTGCGTGAAAATCGTTTGAGACAGGATTTTTTTTTTAATTTTTACAAATCTTCTTTGAGGTCATGTTGAAATTTATGCCAAGTTTTGTGAAGATTTTCCATGTAGTGATTGAGATATTAATTATTGAAAATCATCGCATTTGTTTATCTCTCATAAGAGCCTATGTTAAAAGTGGCAATTTTTAAAGATAAATATCTCGATAACCACATGCTGAAGTCTCTTTAAATTTTTCACACGTGTTAATGTAATGTCAAAGAAGATCAGTAGAAATTTTGAAAAAATTCTGTCTCAAAAAAATTCAATTGATGATTCAACATTTAGTTAACATGTACAGCCAACACTGTCACGCGACTCCTATATAAAAGGTATAGTTACCGCGTAATCGAGCTCAAATTTCGTATATACTTTCAATTTTTGTGTCTATACATCTCTCTACAAATTTTCAAAACGACTGACTCATACGTTTATGTAATATTTATTGGTGAAAATCACAATTTTTTGTACCATCCCATAAAGCAAGTGTTTGATATTGCAATCTTTAATTCTAAACATTTTGTACAGTGCTATATAGTACATTGAAAAAGCTTCCCTTAGTTTTTTAAACAGATTATACAGTTATTTTTTTCATAATTTTCATGTGTACGTAGCAAGTACAAATCACCTTGGATGACCTTGAATTTTAAGTATATCGTTCTTGAAACAATTTGTAACAATTTTTCTCAATAAACTTAAGCTCGAAATTCACATGGCACGGAGAAAAAACAAACCTGAGTTAGCCTCAAATACACGGTATAGATTCTTCCGTAGTACTACCTTGAGGTAGAAGTCTCGTGAAAATCGTTTGATACAGAATTTCTTTAAAATTTACACAAATCTTCTTTGAGGTCATGTCGAAATATATGCCAAATTTTATGAAGCTTCGCCATCTAGTAATCGAGATATTAATTGTTGAAAGTCGTTTTTTTATCTCTCATAAGAGCCCATATTAAAAGTGGAAATTTTTAAAAATAAATATCTTGATAATCATATGGTGAAGCAGGGATGGGCAGAGTTCGATACTTTTCTGAGAAATGAAAATTTTTCAATGGGTGATGCTCATTTCGTCAATGAGGCAATAAAGATTATCCATTGAAAAATGTTCATTTCTCAGAAAAGTATCGAGCTCTACCCATCCCTGTGGTGAAGCCTCTTTAAATTTAGCACACACGTTTATATGATGTCAAAGAATATCAGCATAAATTTTGAAAAAATTCTATCTCAAAAAAATGCAAGTGATAATTTTACATTTAGTTAACGCACGTACAGCAAAACTATTGAATAGACTGTCACGCGATTCCTACCTTAAAGTAATTCTATCAAAAAATAATTTTCTTAGAATTAGGATGTGTTACGTATTTAACACATTATATGCAACTTTGCAAAAAATTCCATGTTAACAAGTTCGTAAATTATTTTTTGTTTTCCTCTCTCTGAATGCAAAGATTTACCCTGATGTAGGCTAATTTACTATCTAGACTTGTTCTTTTAAAAACATTTTTTGTATACTAATTTTTTTCATAATAGATGTAACGTAGCAAGTGTTCTGGCAATGTTTCAAAAAATGGTATATTTAAGTATCAGTTCCTTGAAATAATTATGCTTCCCTTCAAACCTGATTGACCGAAGAAATACTAGAGGACCGATTCAATGATATTCAGATAATAAGTCATAAAATGATATTTTGGTATGCCAAGCTTCAGCTCAGGTACCTGATACTAAATTTTTCGAGTTCATACTCGTCCATTTATTGCCACTTGATAGAGTGGACCGCCAGAAACGTAAAAATTTTTTTATTGCTGAACAGGGATGAGTGAAGCTCGATACTTTTCTGAAAAGTGAAAATTTTTCAATAAGTCATGCTTATTTCATCGATGGTGCAATAAACGTCATTCATTGAAAAATTTTCATTTTCCAGGAAAGTATTGAGCTCTGCCCATCTCTGTTGCTGAAAACATTGATTTTTAACCCCGTGAAATCAGCAAGCCGTTCAACATCTTTTACCAAACACACCTGTGTCATTATTTTATTACCATGTCCTTTTACCACTCACACTGTTTGGTTAACACCGCAAAATTTTTTACAGTGTAGTTTACATGGGAAGGAAACTTTTGAACGGATTTTGTCGCGGTTGAAAAATCTTGTGTTCAAAATCAAAAATGATGAAACTTTTTTTTTAATTTTACGTAACATTAAATAACATCTCTAAAAGATCTTGTAAAAATTTCACGACGATTAGGATATTAATTGTTAAATGTTACTATTTTATATGCCTTCACATTGCACAAAACTTCTTGAATATATGATCTAAATACGTGGATAACATTTTAAAGGGTTTTAACTCATAGAAGGAAAGATATTTATTTTTTCGTTTCCTTTCAAATAGTTCTATGATAATCAGGATAAAATAAATTCCAGTAAAGATTGAGTATTCCGGCGTATAAAATCTATTATTAAAAGTGCAAATTTTAAAATTAAACCACTCATTGAAATGGTCGTTGACCTATAAAATTTTTTTACAGTACAATTTCTGTTAAAAAAAAGGTTTCGTGTCTAAAATAAATAATATCGACGTACATTAATTATGGTGGCTTCATATTCATTATATTTCCTTAGCAACGTAAAAAATTGATTCTGATTGTCACTGTTATTCATTTTCAACACGAAACAAAAAAGATGACAATCGGTGATAAAAAACATAGAAAAAAATTGATTGTAAAGTTAATTATTAATAATTTTATCAATTAGAACAACCTATTTATTATTTTTCGCTTTTAACGCTTTTAACTCTTCTGGTACTTTATCCAGTAGTATTCTGAACATTTTTGATCATTTTTTCTTGAACTGGTATTACTTCCAGATCTCATTAAAATCGTCCAGAAATTTTCATAACTTTTTCTCTAGACTGAAAATTATCGTTCTTGCATATATACATAAATCATCAAGGCCTCTCTTCTACCCCATTTGCCAATAAATTGCACGACTTCGAATTCTAAGCAAAACACTCGTTTATGAAATAGTGCACATTTGAATGATGATTTTTTAAATAATATATTTTCATTGTGTTGAAACATTCCACTGATTTTATTCAAGGACATATTTACATAACGATCCATCACAATTTTTTTCTCGTAGTCGGAAACTGTCTCTGAAATGTTCTAGGTCTGGGACAAGGAAGTCAGCAAAAGCGATTTACGATCGGTTATTACCTTTCCCAATAAATTCTTCACAGGCTCGTGCGTTGCCATTTTTTTTCTATTTCTGGTCTGAAAATATAATAATGGGAAAGCGTTTACGTGACTAATACATTCGTGAAACGAAGTCGAAAATTGCCAGGGAAAAGTCAAGATCGAAATGGAATTTATCTTTTATTGATTTTGGAGCTATAAGTAAATTATATACACGATATCCCAAAAATAAGGTTATATTCATAATAAATTGGTTAGAAGTTGGAATTCAGACTTTGATTACTACCAAATGGTTTTATTGGATTCGTTGAAATATCAATCGGCAGCAATTTCAAATTATTTTAACAAAATTAATAATTTTTAAATAATTAAAAAAAAAGGAAAAATTCAGCAAGATATCAAATTTTTTATTATTATTAAGCAAATATATGTTTAGTATATTTAAACAGAATATTAAAAAGTATACAAGTCTGGTACATAAAAAATCATCAAATAATAAATGAAACAACAAATATTATTTATTATTTGTGTGTTATATGTTATGTATATTAAAATTTTGAATTTTAAAACAACAAAAAAACGTAAATGATAAAAGTATAATTAAAAAAATGCATAAAATTCAGAATTTTCGAATGATCCTCGATCGGTTTAGGAAATTATTTGACAAATTTGACTGAAGAGTTTTTCATACATTATAAGAAAATTTATGGCAATGTGTTGGCCACTCCTCGCAGTGTTTTAAAAACGTCTCCGATTAATCTTTTGGGTTCGTACGTGAACAGCACTCGTTTGGGACACGTGCTCGAGGGCGCCGAACGATTTTTCGATGACCCTATCAAAGCTTGCGGACGAAACCCCTGTGGACTCTACCGCGCCCATTTATCGACTCGGGAATACTGTCTGCGATAAGCAAACGGGAATGAGAATCGTTTATGATGTCACCATTGGCCAAAGGTCTCGCAATTCCATCCAATATTATTCTCCAATACATCAAAAATGAATAAAAAAAGATTTTTTGCGAATAAATAATATTTGTATTCATTCATCTAAAATATTTTATTTTCAATGCTTGTGAATTATCGTACAGACAAATAAAAATCTATTCATCATTTTTATAATCGAATTCAAAACTTAATTATTAAATTTAATAAAATTTAATAGTTTAATTATTTTTGACTCATGAATATGTTTTGTTCATTGCTATGAATCAATAATAGAAAACTTAGATTATTTTCAAAAATAATTTGTACGTAAAAATTTGTACGTAATTTTCACGTAAAAATTATTTTAACGAGAAAATTAAAAATACACACTTCGAGAAAAAAAATTATGGAAAAAAATATTAAGATACTGTGTATAATGTTTTAAATTTTCAATATTTATGATATCATAGAGCCAAATAAATATTTATTTTTGTCATTATTTTTACTAGTTATATATTTTTAATACCAGAATCAATAATATTATTAAGGTTGAGTCTAATCCATTATTTATCTTTGTTACTACAAGTAATCAATATCCTATCCAATTTTTAAAAATAAATTGTTATTATAGAATTATAAATCGTTCAAAAGAGAAACGTAAAAATGAAGATTTTGAATAAACTTCTGCAACAATAATAATATTAACGATATTTTATTCAGATTTCTTAATTCTCTCTTGTAAATTATAAAAATAAATATATAAATATAAAAACAATGTATTTTTGAAGATATATTCCAAAGTTGATCGGTGGAAAATTGTCTGAGTTATGTTTAAAACCAACTTAAAAAATTCAGTTTTGAGATAAACGCGTTTAAAGTGTCGAGTAGACTCGCTGCGGATTCGGTGGTCTTGTACTAAAATTCAAAGAACGAGTATTTGGAGATGTTTCCCGGCCACAACCTTTTGGGACATCATTTTTGAGGTCCTAGGGGACTATTTAAAAAGAAAAAAAAAGAAATCGATTTTTCGAAAATTCTACAGTGGCCTACTAGGTCAGAGGTAATGGATGAATCGATCATTCTCGAATAGACCCTGAGCTTTCAACCTTTTCACTATCAACTTCGTCTCGCCTCTGGATCCGGCGTTGATGAACGAGACACTTGACTGCGACTACAATGACGAAAGTCGAGACGATGAATTTCTTTTCGTCGATTGAGAAATATTTTGATGACACCTGTCTCTTTATACGTGTTTATAATCGATGATTCCATTAAATTTTTCGTTACATAATCTATACTTTGTCTTATCAAATATTACAAAATCTATTGCATATATTTATATGGTCGAGTAGCAATGAAAGTTCAAAAATTGATGAAAATAAAAAATATTACTGTCGAAATTGTTTTTACTTTTATATAATTATTTATTTATTTATTTTTGATCTTTTAATATTTTCTATATTTTAATTTTTTCATAGTTATATATATTATTATTAAACATAAAAAAGTATATGTTTAATTATAGATAATTATAAAAATTTTAAAAAATGAAAAAAAAATTATTGTTGCCGAATTATCTTCCCGAGAAAAAAAATATATTAAAATATATATTCAGATAATATAATTGTTTTTTCTCGGGTTGTTATTTTACTATATAAATAAAAAGATGATAAAAAGTTTGAAGTTTTCTTGATGAAATCGTAAATCATTTGCTGAGCTGCATTTAAAATTGGCGAAAAATGCATAAATCGTTGAATATCTTCGTAAATTAATTATTTTAGCAAATATGTTTAAAATGCCTGAGATTTGCAATTCGCGCAATCGGCATCGAATCGCGAATAATTTTTTTCTTCTCACCGCGGCTCACTAAACTCGTAAATTAATTCGCCGTCGACGATCCGAGGCCATTTCTCCGGTTCACGATGCGTCTTTTTTAACGACGCTAATAAAGCGAGCGATGCCATTTGCGAGTCCGGTACAATTTGCGAGTCTATTAGTCTCCATGAAAAATATTATTTCATTTTTTTTCTCGCATTTTTACATGTCGAGACGGTGCGTCGACTCTCCAATATCGATCGAAGGACACATTTTCTCCCGTGACGAATTATTCGGTGAAATTGATCAAAACATTCCAAGACATATATCACTTGAAAATTTTTTCAACGTTTATTCATCATTTTTGCATCAATTATATATACATATTTTTGCAAAATTATAATATAATATGAAATTTTTTACTGGCAATTATTTTATTTATTTAATTTTTAATTTATTTGTTTGTTTGTCTATTTATTTATTTATCTATTTGTTTGATTGTCTATTTGTTTGTTTGTACATTTGTGTATCTAAATATTTGTGTATTTGTTTATTTATTTATTTTCTTTGTTTAGTTGTTTATTTGTATATTTGTTCATTTATTCATCTATTTATTTATCCAGCAGTTCATTTATTCATTTGTTCATTTTTTTAAATTTTTTCATTTGTTCATTTGTTTATTCTCAAAATATTGTTAATCTTTTAAACTTTTTTTGGTTAATAACTGGTATTTTTATTATTTTTCTGACCATGTAGAAATTTTTTAATTTTATAACATAGAAATATCTATATCAGATTTTTTATGACTTTTTTTTGAAACTTCTCAGTGACTTTTGTCCGATGAGTAATTACTTTCTTTTTCTTATTTTATCTTATCCAAAAAATGGTCGCGGTCAGAACACGCCCTTGAGAAAATGACGGATGCTATACGTACATCTGAATATTAAAATTGGACGAGGTCTCGTCGTGACTCAGACACGAGTGTCCTCAGTACGAACTTTTCACGTAAGCGCTCATGGGAATCTTTCGAGTACGCAGTCGAGATTTCCGGACGTTCTTCAGCCTCTAAACTTGATTGTTACCCACTTTTGACGATCGCTCGACTTGAAAGAAACTTCATATTTTCCGACACTAAAGTCGTGACAATAAACAATTTTCTTTAAAAAATCGATCTCAAACGATATTTTTTCTCATAAAAATTTATATAAACGTAATATAACCTTATTGTATAGTGCATTTTTTATGAATTAACAAAAATAAATATTGAATAATAATATGATTGTTCAATTTTGTCTGAAATTTTAGACATTTATTTATATTTAAGAATAATTATTAAAAATTTTGAGAGTAATTTTTAAACATGTTAAGAATAATTTTAAAAAAAACTAGAAACTTAAAATCTAACCAAATGAGAAAAAGACACGTAACACTAAATCGATAGTTAAATAGCCAATTAAATTGTGGTCAGTGGAATTGTAGAATCTACCTTCGTCATTAAACGAGAAAAAATTATTAATAGCAGCTACCAGTCGCAAATAAAATGACATGCACAATAAATTGAAAAAAAAAAGATTCTTCTCTTTTTATTTGAACTTTGATGCGGAATTCTTCTTTTTTTCTCGTTCTTTGTTTCCACAGACGTTTTATGTTTCGCGCCTCCCTAATGGGCAAACACAATTTGCGGATGAACATCTCGATTTCGCAAGTGGATAAAGTTCAGAGAGATAAAAAGAATTTCTTCGGCATTGAAAAGACAAAAAGTATGTGGTAAACAGGTGAGACTCGAAAGATTTTTTCCAATTATAATTTTCGGTAGCAAATGTGAGCTTATAAGACATCGTCAAAAATTTTGTGTAATTTTTCAATCAATATTGTTTCAAAAACTTATACACATGAAAATTTCAATATTTAATTTTTTAACGAAAAAATATAGAGAGAGCAATATAAAATATCAGACAGTTTAACGAGAACATTTTTTATATTAATTTTATATTCAAGTAAATATTTATAGATAACAATAGATTAATTGTATAAAAATTTTTATGAGATAATTTTTTTAATATTCTTGTATGTTTTAAAATTGTTCAATCCATACGGATAAAATTTATTAAGAAAAGTTGGTGTAAATTAATTGAAGCACAACATATTTGAAATTTAAGGTAATTTAATGGCAGGTCTGCTCTCTATGTGATTGCAAAAAAAAATTATTAAATTTTTTTGAAAAATTAAATAAAGCTTCTTCAATGTCATACAAAAAAACAGTGCAAGGTTTTACTTAAATAAGAAAACTCGTTATTTTGCTATTTATTTTACAAAATTTCAACTGAAAACACGTGCTCTTATGGGAAGGTATACAGAAAATAATAATTTTCAACAAATAATATATTAATGAGGAGCAATTTTGAAAAATTAATATTATAGCCATTTTCAGCAATTAATGTCTTAATGAGGAGTAATTTTCTACAATTAATATCTTAATTATTCTTAATTAGGATAATTGTCGTGAACTTTTTTTAAAATGCTTTGGAGATGTTATTTAATATTATGTAAAATTTTTTATCATTTTCAATTTTGAACGCAACGTCCTTTAAGGTGATACGAAACACCCAATTTCGAGTGATTTTTAGGACAAACCCCACGCTCGTATTTTTCAAACAAATAAATTGAAATTAGAATATTTTATGCAGAGTACACTAAACTAGTACATAAAATTCTTGGAACTTCAAAAAACGAAAAAAAATTTTTTTACTTTGATTTTTTTATTTTTTGAAATTCCAAGAGTGTCACACCCTAGTAGAGCGTACACTGCATAACATATCCAAATTTCAGTTTATTTGCGTGGAAAATGCTAGCGTGGGATTTGTCCGAAAATTCTCTAAAAATTACGTGTTTCACATCACCTTGAGAGAAAAAATGATTAACAAAATTGATTAATGTAAAGTGAAAATGTCGATAAAAAAATCTTTTATGTTGAATTGTTCATCCAAAAAAAATTGGTGGAACAAAATTAAAACCATGAAACAAAAATTTTAATAAAAAAAACTTTAATTGAAAAATTTTTATGAGAAAAAAAGAAAAATATCAGGCTGCCAATTGGTCGTTCAAATATCACAGAAATTCGAGTTTGAATCTCGACACGTCTTATCACATTTTATCATCTTCGGTCTAAATGATCTTGCACGAGAGGCAAAACGTCTCGGTGACATTTGACCTTCTTATTCGTTTGCTTCGATTATATCGGGGCCAAGATTTTAAAACGAACGACGCAAATCTCACTATATACCTTTGCAATTCTACACTATTTGAATATTAACTCAAATTTCATCCTCATGTTTGCCATCTCGTTTATGAAATTCATGAGCTTGAAGGTCCCGACTCGATCTCAGAGAAAAAAATCATTTTCGTCCCAATTATCGTCAGAACTGCGTTGCAGAATATTTGCATGAGAAAAAAAAAGAACTCAATGCACGAAGAAAAAATATATCGAAGAATATTATTTCGCGCCATAAATAAAATTACAGCAGATTGCAATACAAAATCGTAAAAAGAAATTATTTATTTTTATTTTTTTAAAGAGTGGCCTGAAAATTTTATTCGAACGTATTTTAAGAAATTTGATCGCTACGAGAAACGAAATAAGTAAATAAATGTATAAAAAAATTGTGAGAATTCAAATGAATGTTTAAAAGATAAAAATTTTTGAGAAATTTTTTTAGAGAAAAAAAATTGAATGGAAAAATGAGAGAATGTGTTTTTAGTCGCATTTTCGTTTCTATACTGGAATTGATATCTACCTGTTTTATATAACCGAACATATCGATATATTACAAGGTCAGACGGTAATGAAAGTATCGGGAGTGGGGATTATTGGTCGAATCATCTCCTGATCGTCGTCGAGCTCATAATTTCTCGAATCGTAAATGTCCTGGTTTATTTTAAAAGCGAACACTGTGAGTTTCAGTGTCCTTCTGTCTTCTTTATTTTAAAAAAAACTGGTCCAATTTTCACTTTCGTGTCGAAACCAAATATTATTCTCAAAAGTAAAAAAGTCTCTAAAATCATATGCTAATTTCCAATATGTTTTTTTTCTGATTTATTGTTTGATTTATGGAAAAAGAAAGAAAAATATGAACCAATTTTTTTTCAAAAGAAACTAAATTTGTTGAGTCTCGCACAAACATTTGAGAAGTTATTTCCAAAATGAATAAATGTTTTAAGATAGTTGTTTTGATATACACAGGTAATCCAATATTGTAATCAGTTTTATTCATTCGATGTGGTTTTGGAGCTTGAATTTATTAAGACAAGTTGTTCCAAATTGATCCAAGAACAACATACTCAAAATTCAAGGTCAGTTAAGGTGTGGTATGTACTTGTCAAGATTGTACGAAAATTTAAAAAATAAAATAAAATTTTTATTTTAAAAATTACAAAAAGTTTCACTGTCTAGAAGTTGAAATATTTAGTGTTTAAAACCATAACATTAAATAGTGATTTTTGACAATCAAAATCTCAACTTGAAATTTAATACACATATGCGAATGGTATTCAAGAACGTTTTTGACAATATTTAGACAATTCCTAAGAAACACCTATCAACGAAATAACTACCTTAATCCATGCTATAATAAAATGTTTAAAAATTCGTATTCGAACATTTTTTGGAAATAGAATAAGTTACTGCACAGTTTAATAATTACGTATATTCACAGAATAAAAAACAGTGGCATACCAAAATTTGAAGATAAATGCTGCACCGTCTGATACATTTAGATTTTTAACAATATGAGCAACAAAATGGCCGCTTTTTTCTCTTCAACATGTTTAAATTGATATTTTGCGATTCTTCTATAGACGCATATTTCATATAACCTCGCATAATAAGCTCTATTCCGACGAATTGATTATAGGCTTATTTATGTCTTCTTTTAAATAGGATATTGGATGGAATATGCTTTTAAAATTAAAAAAAAAAATTTTTTAAATTTTGCGAATTTTTTTTTGAGAACACTGGATCTTGTATACACCCATGAAAATTTTTAATTAGCCATGTCTTACCTTTATCTTGACGAAATCAGCTTTATTAAGGGTGATTCATAGAGACGAAGCGAATCTGCATAATTTTCTGCTCAATATGTTCCCTGGGCCTCGCACTTCACTTCACAATCACCACACCATACAAAACTCAATATTTTTCTATTTTTTTAAATAAAGTTAAAAAACGGACCATCGGATACATATGGGTAAATGAAAATATATAGAACTAATAATTTATGATGAAAAATCTAATTATTCGAAGCAAAGCTGCTATTAAAAAACTGTTCATCCGAATTTAAAAGACGCATACGTTTAATGAAACGGAAATTATACTATGTAGAATAAAATTGCGGGATCGAGATTATATTTGCATCAATTGGACTTTCATCCTCACCGATATTTTTTTGAAATATTTCGAAACGATATTATAAATTTGAGACACTAAACACTATTCACTTTTCGTATAATTAAAAATTACACTGGAACTAACACTCAATTGAACTTGTCGAATTTTTACGAAATGTTTTTCGGTAACGAACTACCTTGCAAAATCCGACACGTCTTACCCCGACAATTTATACCGGTCTACTGATTCCAAATTGAGTCGAAAATGCGAATAATCAAGACTGTGTTCGGTTTTTCCTCCGACCTCGACTGATCACCATGGAAACAATAATGACCGAGGGATTATCGAAAATTTGAATTTTTTTTTCCTCGTTACGCTCGACTAATTTTCTCTCTTTTTTTTAAATGCTTACGATCCCCGAACTATTCAGGTATATTTTTCCAGGTATATTTTATATGAATAGTAGAAAATTTTGTTGCACGTTTTTACAAAATTATTACACGTACAAGTTATAATAAAAGTGAGCTGAGAAAATTTAGCGTGTGTTCGAGAACCTCCAGCCGGATTTTCCGAGAATCGAAAA
>JAPYYW010000683.1:0-44036 GCA_030522545.1 Cremastinae sp. A BG-2022a
AAAATTTGGTGCACATGTGTATATGACCTTAAAGAACGTTTCTGCAAAATTTTAACGAAATCTATCGATGCTTATTTTACAGACCAACCACCTTAAGCTCATGGTAAAGCTGGACCATGATCTGCCGGTCTTGGCGAACAGATAAATATATTTCATGACCACATTTTTCCCTGAGCAAACACCGGGGTGTCCGTTTCGCAGCTCCGGCATTCTCTCATTGTTCCGCGGGATGACCCTCCGCGCTTTGACTGCTCGTATTATTCTCACTTTGCTTCGTTTACCGCACCCACGCCCACGAGGACGCGTTCGTCATTGAATGAAACGGAGAAAGAGATGCAAAGATAGGAGAAAAAGAAAAGGGGTCGTGCGCGGAGGGGAATAATAAGAGAAAATATGATTTCTATATATACCCATCGTTTCAGCTAGAAAATACATTTTCATTTTCCCGAAAAAATTTCGTGGCGGGCTCCGAGCGATGCGGCAATATCTCTATTTTCGCAGAAAGCGAAACAACGAGAATGAAGGTTGGTAAATAAATCGGCTTTATCGCTTTTTCCCTTTTTTTCAACCGATTCATAAAGACGGTGTGACGAAAATATTATTTTCTTTGGAAAATAATCGATATGTATATATAGGTAGATTATGGAGTTGTATAATTTTACCGCCGCTCGTTCTCTCGCTCGCTCTTCTTCTCTTGCTGGCAAGAAATAATTTATGCCTCTATACGCTTTTGTTCTCGCTCGAGAATCAGATAATGGCAAAATAGCGACTAATTTTCCAACGTGGTTACTTTACATCCCTTGTTCACGGATAAAACGTGTACCTTCACTTATTTATTTACACGACACCAATACCCATGTTCGCTGCTTTCATGTAATACCTCGTGTAATTAGTTCGTCTTGCTCATATTTTTTGAATGAAAATTCAGTTTTAACCAGACTCGAATTAATGCATGAACGAGTGGATTCAGTACAAGCTTGAAATAATTTGAGGATTAATTCCTTGTTTTCCCGTCAAAATATTTCAAAATTTTTATTATTTTTCATTTTCGAGAAAAAATTAATTTTATTTTATACACACGTATTTCAAAATTCACGATAAATTGTTTTCGCAGATCCATATCTCAGATTGTTTGAAATAAAAACCGATGGCGAAAGCTTCAAAAGATTTTCTTCAGGACACGGTAATAAGAGGAACAAGTGAGGGAGGAAATGGGGAAGACAACGTGTTGAGATAAAATTGAAATTCCGTTGCACGAATTGACTGCAATACGCCGATGCTTTGGCGTGCTCCGGCTATCATACCTAAGCGATAAAATCCAGAAATTCCGTCATAGAATTCTAGTCTCGTACTTCCATATACAGAACAAAAATATGGACATCGCCGAGCATTAGGTTATATAAATAAGCGATATATGTAGACGTTGAAGCTTTTTATTTTATATTTTCTACGTCTCGAATTCACGCTCGAATTCTCTCTCGGAACCGACATATAATTCCGACTTTCGTCCCGTTTCAATTTTACAACGTTTATCTTTCATTTATATTGCTTCACATTTTTCAGTACTCCAAAATAAAATATACGTTGCATTTAATGAAAAAAAAAGGTAAAAATGTGCTCGGTCAATGTTAAACTTTTAAGCCCAGTTCAATAAAAAAAATTTTTTATCGATTGATTTCGTACAGCGCAAAATAATAAAGTGATTGGTCAAGTTCTATGGTAGTTGGGTATTAAAATCCATAAAATTAAAATGAAAGTCAACCAACTAACCAACGTTCTTGCTGTGTCAATTTATTTTTTTGTATACGTCAACTTTAAGTTTTTGCAGTTGAAAAACAGAAAGTCATGTCTGCGTTGAAACAAAAACTAAATCACGTAAATCATTTGAACTGTTTCCTCTAAGCCCAGACTCGAATATGTTAAAATCTTTTCCGCCGCTCAAACGATATTTTCTCATGCGATGTGGAAATAACAAAGCTCAGAGATCGTCAAATTTATTTCAGGCCCTTAAACTGGCTATTATTTGCATCATAAAAGATACAAACCCTTTTCCGGAGCGTTCTCGAGCAATTACAAAATAGTTAATTACCATAAAAGAATTATTATCCAATTTTCGGAAAATATTAATGAAGCAGTAAAGCAAACCTCGTTTTTCCCGAAATTTAAAAAACGTCTCTCCCTGGAAAATTTTGGCTTATTTTTTGAAATACACTTTGTATGCAGGAGAAAGCTGATAACGTTAACGAAAAGGTTCGAGGATTCTGGCCCCAGGCCATTCAAGTTCTTTATGACGCGGTGGTTTCGTCTATACCGCTCAAGTGCCCGGGCACTGTGAGATACTTTTCGCTAAATAATACCATGTACGACCTCCGTCCTATTATTAATCTCGAACGTATAAATTCCCCTGTAAATGCTGTCAACTGCAGAGGTTTCAGAGAACGAAAAAGCGGAGGAAAAAATTAGAAACAAACTGAGAGTTACGGAGTGAAAAAAGAAAGATGTCACGCGTTCGAATAAATTCGCGTGGATATTTATCCCGCATGCGAATCCACATGTCCGGAAGACAAACGGCGCACTACCACCCAACCCCTCACCTCGGTCGAGTATGAAGTATTTATTAATTCACCGTCCCCGAATTCATATATTTACCCTGAATATAAACAATGGCTTAGGTCAGTGTCAATTTTTTTTTTCATATGTTTGATATACGATTTTGATAATAATAATTCATATTAGGTTTTAATAATAATTTATCGTTATAGTTTTGATAGTAATTTATAATAGGATATTTATTATAATAAAGTATTTTCAATAATATTGAAAATTTGCTCAAGATTTTTATTGACATTAGCGAACAAAAAATTAATAGATTTATCCTATATTAAAAAAGGCATGAGGCCTCTAATCAATTAATCGGAATAGAGAACGTATTAATGCGAAGTTGTACATATGAAGTATGAGTCTAGAAGAACACAGCAAAATATCGATTTAAAACTGTTGAAAAGGAAAAAGCGGTAATTTAAGGGGTACACAACTTTCGATTTTTTCAAAAATCTTCAAGAGTTAATAACTTTTTAAAAAATTGATGAATTAACGTGAATCTTGCGCCATTCGCTTCGTTTTGCAAAAAGCTTTAAGAATCCCCCTTAATAAAGTTGATTTCGTGAAGAAAAAGAAAAGATATCGCTAACTGAAATTTTCACGGGTCCACGAGACCCAGTGTGACTGACCAAAATTTTTTAAATCTTTTATTTTTGATTTTAAGAGCCTATTCGATCGGAAAT
Source organism: Cremastinae sp. A BG-2022a (assembly GCA_030522545.1). NCBI lineage: Eukaryota > Metazoa > Arthropoda > Insecta > Hymenoptera > Ichneumonidae > Cremastinae sp. A BG-2022a. The sequence continues at coordinate 3,285 of JAPYYW010000683.1, forward strand.
TTCCCGTAGATAAAGAAAATGATAATAATTCGGGGTGAAATCTAAGAATTTATATTGAAAAATTCAAAAAACTGATCGAAAAGTCAGTTTTTTCAATTTTTCAATATAAATTATTGAATTTCGCCCCGAATAAGTAGTATTTTCGTTATCTACAGGAAATTTCCGATCGAATAGGCTCTTAAAATCGAGAAAAAAAAATTCAAAATTTTTTGCCAATTTTCCATTTTTTCAAAAATCTTCAAGGGCTAATAGCTTTTAAAAAATATATAGCGGCCGCGTTGTCACTCGTAGTTTAAAAGAGTCTTCATAATACCAATTCATCATAAACATGTATTTTTATCATGCAAGGACTATCACTCTAATTCAGAGCATCCAGAGTAAATAAAAAAGAACTTCCTTAATAAATAAAAAAATTGTTTCATGGACCGATCAGAACTGTTCTCGGAAGTCTCGATAAATGGCCTGGGTAATCCATCGTGTCCCGGTCTCCACTTTGTAACTGCGCCACGCTAGTTCATGGAATTATTATCCAATTTCTGTCCACATAGAAAGTTTGTATTTATTCGTGTGTATAACTTTAGCCAAAAGAATTCCGGACACGTGAATTCCGAAAATTGAAATACTTTTGCACGACGAGCGGGGAATTCATTCATATAGACTTTCACCTGGATTCCTGCCTTGTCAGTAAATACCTTTTACGAGGAATTTATTGCTTTTTGGTGAAAGACCTCTGGCTATTCGCTTTTAAAGTCCACCTGACGAACAAAATTGTCATTTACAGGCTGATGCGCAGCCCTCGCTTTTACTGCTCCCCAATTGCGGTTTCAAATTTCAAATATATCGAAACAATACGTAAGAGACGAATAAATACCTCGTACGTGTTCCTGTCAAGCGTCAAAATAACGTGAAAAGTATTTTCCCTTCCAAGCCATATTCAAAAGTAGTTCGAGTCCATGTTGTGTCAGACACACGCATGGCACAACATACACCCATCGCAGACAAATATTCTCTTCATTTTCTGTTCTTTTAAAGCAGAAAGACAGATATAATTTCAGGAAATATTCTGGCTATTATTGAAATATTTCAGTACCCTCGAATAAAGAATTTGATTATGAATTTTAATCAACGTGAGAAACGATGAAAAAAAAACTCCCCTGAGTGTCGAACATATGGCCTGGCTCAGAACAGTCGTCATCAAATTGTACTGCTGACTGCTCGGAAGGGTTGTTTCCCTGCTTGATAATCTTCACGCTTGCTCAACGCCCCATCATATCCGTGTACCGTATCGGAGGGCTTTTCATTGACAGGATGGTGCACGTGAGCCGTTTATATATCGTCGGGCACTTACTTCCCTTTCCAGCATTGATGCTTTCCAGCTTCCATTTCCAGAGCTCGCGTCCACTTGACCGGCACTTACGCCAGATAAATAAAACTTCGGACAGACATATTTGCGGAGGAAAAAAAAATAATAGAGAAGATTGTGAGCATAAAGCGGAAGTGAAGGATCGATTAGATCGATTATTAAGGAAGTTCGTGATATGTGGGCTGTCGGGACAGCGGATTCGTTGTAGCCGGAATGTACAGTCTCTCTTTGTTTCCCTATCTCATGAAACCCCTCAACGTAGATGTTAGTCTCTCCGGGTCGTTGCGCTATGCCATTATTTCTGGACGGAGCCTGACCATTAAGCTGATGTGTTCTGCAGAACGATTCGTAGGAAACTTTGGACGAGGAGACGAAGGAGAGTAAAGACTGGACAATAAAAACGAGGGGGTGATAAATATGGTGGTGCGAATAAACCCTCTTCGAATGACCTCCCGTGTCACGCATCCACGTTTTCATATTATATCGTTAATGGATTACGGTCAAAGATCCTGGGATCGCTTGTTACAAACTTTCACGAAATGCCCGATCGAGCGATCCATCATACGAGAAACAAAATTAAGTGATACACACCCGGTACGCTTTCTTGTAGGAACACTTAATCTTTTCCTCCCGCATGTATAATAATTTCTGCAAAGTACATTTTCTTGCAAATACTCTCAATCTTCCCGACGAAAAGTTTATATTCCTAGGACGAAAGCGATAAGGGATGCTTGACGCGAATGCGTACTTTTTTTTTGCAGAAATGATGATCATTGCCTCGCCGGGGTGATGCGACTACACTCAAGTTGGACGGTCCTCGCGGCCATCACTTGGACAATTTTTCTCGGTGTTACGGTGAGAGGAAGAATCCCGGAGGAGACGAGAGTCCCGGGAGCGGAGATCGACCCGGCAAGCTCGAAGGAACCTACGAGCGGTGATCACGGAATAGCGATAAGAGCCGTTCGACACCAGGGACCAAATGACAAAACAAAATCATCCACGAGTGCGAGCGGGGCGAGAGAAATCTCGGGGAGAGACGAAATGGCTGAAGACGCGGTAGCGAAGGTGGTTGAGAGACGTCACGCTCTAGAACACTCGATTGAGTCGAAAACGGTCGTGGCGTCTTCCGTGGCAGAGAAGTGGAAGACGAGCGACGCTTATGTAGAAACCACGGGGGAGTATCGGAAAAGCGATAACGATGGCGACAGTATTTTTCGCAATCACCCCGAGGCGTATTCGAATGCGGTTTCCCGGAAGGAAAATATCACGATTCGCGATAGGGGCACGAGTTCGTCAGAGCAACGGGGATCAAACGAGTCGAGGGAATCCGCGACGAGTTATAGCAAAGTGGAAGCAGATAACACAGGTACGAATACATCGTGCTCCGCAGAGACGGTAGAAGTTTCGAATCTCGTTGAAACCGTGGCCACTTCCATTCCACTAATTATCAGCTCAAATTCATCGAGCGTAAATCCTCAAAGCCGGAATTCACATCCACAAACCGGTAACCGCGAGTACTATAATTCAGCAGGCGGGAGATCCGCGGAGACGAGCGAGTGCTCGAGCCGAGAGAACGGATGCATGGATTATTCATCGTCGAGTGACAAGCCGAGCGAAAAGGATCAACCGCTTAGCACACCCATGCAATCTCCCAAAGATGAAAGTAGCAATATGGACGGAAACGATTTATCACGGGAGACGCAGGATGCGTTGTTCCCTCCCCGAGCTAATTCCGACGGGCTTGATGGGGAGCGAAAGAGGGGAGGAGCGTTTGTCGTCGCCGACGCACGAGCTCCGAGCGAGCGAAATACGCCGAAAATGAGCTCTACTGATTTATCGGGAAGAAAAAGTAAACGAGTCATCGTTCCTCCGAGCCTGAATCATTCACCGATGGATCAAAACGCGATCGATGAAATTTCGCTCGGGGAATCAACCTTGATGGATTTCACCGAACAGATGCCAAAGCCGTTCGATTTCGCCGAATATAATCCTCAGGTACAAACGGTCACATCCGTAGAAGCCTTTGACGAGGACGTGAAAAAAATAAAATCCGAGGAGCTTGATATACGGAAATTCCCCGGAGTTAATTATCCTGAAAATGCGAGAGATAAACGTACGTATTCGTCAGAATTCGCAACGAGCGATGTAACGATCGGGGTGAATGACGCAGATGGCGGAATGAAAGATAGTCAGGGTTCTGGGAATCAGGAGCATATCCAAGAAGCCCGTGACCCCGGTACGACGGGAAATACCATTAAAGTCGTAACCACGAGCGTTGATAACTGGGTATCCGGAGAGAATCGAAAATTCGCCGATAATCCGTTTAGTTTGAATAGTAAGTCTGGGAACCGTGGAAGCGTCGTTAAGACGGAGTTGACGAGTTTGCAAAGGGATCGGAAGTCTCATGAAACTTTTATCGGACCGGTAAGTGCGATCGACGAGATCGATCTCCGTCCGTTGAACCCGAGAGACGAACAAACTCCGAGAGAGGATTCTGAGATATTCTTGTTACAAAAAGTCACTTCCGATACGAGACTTATCTCCGGGATAGACGTATCTATCGGTCGAAAGGATGAAGCTTCTTCTGCGCGAGAGCCACTTGTGAATTCTGAAGCATCGTCCTCATTGTGGTCGCTGGAAAATCGAGAGAACGAGCTATTGGACTCGATCGCTGGCGCGACTACTCCTGGCGTGAAAAATATGGATTTCCCAGGTAGTGAGAAAACCGTGGATACTCAGCATTCTCGACAGGCGAGGATTTTCGCGAAAGATGACGATAGCGGGGTAGTTACTTTTTCAAAAGAATTCAACGCCGGCCCCGATCCGAGCTCGGTGCAATTTTCACAAGCGAGGAAAAGTTACCGCTCGGTCGAGGAAAGTCTGGTCCCGGCGAGTCGAGAGAATTCCATTGAGCAAATTTTTCAACTCGATCCTGGCGACGGGTCTTCGTTCCTGAAGAATGCCTCGACCGAGCGAGTGTACCCGCGGGATATTCTTCCATACGGGCGCGATAAAAGCGTACGCAACGACAATCGAGAAATGACCAGAGTTGTCGAGTCACAGGATCCGAAAGGAAGAGATTTGCCTCGGGCTTACGAGAAATTCCGCCTCGGTGCGCCTGAGACCACGAGAATTAATATCGAACCCTCGAGCTTGACGAGAGCTCGCTCAGACGAGCGGAGAGACGGAAAAATTCAGAGGGCGCACTCCGGATCAATCGAGTACGGAGTTAAAGATGTGCAAACGACTAAGACGGTTCTCCCTCAATTTACCGAGGTCTTGTCTCACGATCGCTCAGTCGGGATTGCCCGTGTTGCGGATAACGACGAAACGACGTCTACCATCGAAACGATGTCTGCTGACGAAACGACGGAACGTAAAGCAAGCGAAAGATTCACAGGACAAGGGAATTACGTCTGGGAGTCGAAAATCGACGATACCAGCGAGATTTCGATCGTAAATCGTTTAGATCTTCGTGACTCGACTGAATCGGACAAGGAGACCCCGGAGACTCCGGTAGGAACGAAAAATCGCGTTGGCAATGAAATTCTTCGTGTCGATTTTTGCAATACGTGCAAAATTATGGAGAGCACTGGCGGAAGCGAGGGCGACCACTCGGAGAAATTTTTCGTAGACAGCGGTCGAGCGGGACGAGAGGGGAGAAATAAGAGTGTCCGATCAGACGGTGAGATCGAACGCGCGACAACGGAAGGTACTACGGGATCCGCCGGAAAAAATGTCACTTCGGAGCCATTACAGAGTATTGAAAAAATAAGCGGTAGCGGCGAAAACGGGATGCTCGTCGATAAGGTGCCTGATCAGAGAGATGAAAGTTTTTCGTTGGATATCGACGAGCAGGAATCGCGCCCAGTCAATCTTTCAGCCATTATAGGAAGCGACGAGGAGAAAAAACTCGAAGCAGAACCTGCGGGATTTGCAGCGACGCTCGCAGCGGAGAGAAGAAATCAGATTTCCGATAATTCTAGCATTTTCTCACGGGATCAAGAAAATTTCAGGCTAAATTCAAAGTCCCAGCGTGGAATCGTGTACGTACGAGGTAAATCAGAAAAAAGCTTGCTTCCCGGCGATGCCGAGACAAGGACAATGAGTCCGATGAAGATCGATAACTCCGCTGGGTCGATGGATCACCTGCACGATAGCGATGAGTCTACGAACGGGAAAGCTTTCATCGAGTCAGACCCGCGGTCTACTGGGAATCCCGGAAACGTCGGGAAGGTGTTCAATCCCGTAGCGAAACAAATCAAAAGAGGATTTACGACGGTCGATATTACCCGGCTTTCCGTTACAAGAGCGAAAACAAGACGTTCTCACGGCGCTGCATCGTCTGCTCCATCGACGACGACGTCGACGACGAGCGACGAATTTGGTGAAGGAAAATCAACCGAAACGGCCACTGACAATTGGAAAATTATACAAGTATCCACGGCTTACTCGACTCCACTCTACCGCGATAAATTCAATTTCGACGAAATTACATCGAATCCCGTATCACAACAATCGGAATCTGATTCCTCAACGGGGATTTACGAGCCTGGCGTTGCAGGGACTAGCAATTACATCGGACTACCGGCTAATACAACTTTCGTCGAAGATAACTATCCTCGAAGCCCGAAGACGGGAGGGAGCGCAAATTTGCGAAGCAATTGGCAGAAAATTAAGGAATCACGTAACGGCGATACAGCGAGGACGAAAGTTCTCAATGTCACGATTCATGATAATTCGACGCGCATGAACCCAACGTTGAATCAATGGCCGGTAAAGCACAGTGCGGTAGTCGAAGGCGATTTGGTGCTGGGCGGTTTGATGATGGTGCACGAGAGAGAAGACTCGGTCACGTGCGGCCCCGTAATGCCCCAAGGGGGTGTACAGGCACTCGAAGCCATGCTCTACACCCTCGACTGGGTCAACAAACGTGATCTCGTTCCTGGCGTCAAGATAGGCGCTCACATACTCGACGACTGCGACAAGGACACTTATGGCCTCGAGATGGCCGTTGATTTCATCAAAGGTGAGAATACACATATTTTCAATGTATATCAAGGGCGCTCGAGATAAAGATGAATAAGCTGAAAAGTCGTTTCCAGCATTTCACAGTGACACAAGCAAATTTATTCTCGTCCCGGATGAATTTTCGTTAGATCTCTGGCTCGTGTGAAAATTTTTCTATCTCCATAATTGCGTACTCAAAATAATAATCCAAGTAGAAATTCTCCGAAAGAAATTTATCTATGTGAAAATTCAAGATTTACAGGAACGAATAGTTAAAAATTTGTTTCCCTCGCTCTGAAATAATATATTCAATACAATTTCCAGAAAAAATTCTCTATCTCGTTCTCGCGAGTTTCAAATACTTTGCGCCAAAGTTACGAGCACTTCTCGACAGGCAAAAAAAAATTTAAGAGTCGAGTTAAAGTGGAACGCTTTGAACGTATTTTGAAGCGGAGCGTAAGTTTCTCGCTTCGTGCTCTCGTTTCCCTCTCGCGTGAGAGTCGCAAAAATCTCGTGCTCGGCGGTAAAGCCTTGACTAATGCCTTGACACACTGGATTTCATGATATTTTCGGGCAAAAGCCGAAGCGCGCTTTCGCTCGCTTGCTATTTATTTTCGAACGAAACAGCATCGTCGGTCGGTAAAGCCGAGAATTCCTAATAATTCTGGAAAACTTATCGTGTGCGCTGATAACAGAGCGCTGGATCGACAGTCGGGGAGATTTCGCGCGAGGTAGCACTCGACGTGACCGATCATTGAGTAGAAACTCATGTACCGGCCGCCATTTATAAAGGATATGAGAAAATCGCGACTGCTGTAAATTTCATTGACTGCACTCGGATATCGTCGTCGAAAACTTGGCAAAACCGGAAACAATAAAAATCTACGTACACACCTTCTTCGAATACATTTTATGAACCAGTTTGTTGGGATTTACGACTTTTTTTTCTTCAAGTTTTATTCGAGGATATCCGTATCAGTTAAAATAACAGCCAATTGTGCACGCGAATTGATAAATGATTATCGCATTTTTAACTCTGAATAAAAGTTTGGATGCGAGCTCATCTTTTTGAGCTCTTATCGTCGACAAAAGCTGATGGCGGTCATGGAAGCTGGAACAGTTTCTGGAGTATAATTTTTCTTCCGGAGATTCCGTAACCTGACGACCTCGTGAGACCATTCTCCGGCTTTCTCCCGGATGCGTCCTCATCTATTTTTCATTCGGACGGAAAGCCCCAACTCTTCTCCGCTTGAAACGCTAAAAACAACATAATCGTGAACCTATCCAGGGAGAATAAAGAATGTTCTCATTAATTCACTGTCGCGGGCAGAAGTTCTGCGATAGATATGAAAAATTCAATGAAAAATACTTTGTCAAAGTCTCGAAAGGGAAAATTTTTAAAAATGTCACCTCGAGAATTAAGACTTTCTGGGGAATGAAATGAGATTTAATGAGACGACGAAATGTGCAGAAAAATATTGCCTCTGGTTCAAAGAAACATCGATAGCATCGTCAAATTATTTTTTCCTCGCCAGTCGTAACCGTCCGCCTCTCGCTTTTTCATCGGCGTCTTCGTGTTTGCTTTAAACAATATTTTCATTACACATTAGTCCCTGTTTATTTTTTTCTTGGTGATTATCGATGTAGATGGACTGCTCGTGGGGTAACACACGCGATCGCAGTCTCGCCTGGGTGTATCGTGATCGTTCCTTTTGACCGCCGCACGCGCGTGTTGCCGCAAAAAAAAGTGCTTTTATAATTCTTCGAGGATTTCTCCATGAAAAAACCTCAGGCTCATGTACGTGCTCGTTAAAAATTTGAGAATAATTGACGACCATATGCGAAATTTCTTATTTAATTATCATCAATCGGTGCCATTTATTTTCGTATGGAAAAAAATCGACTGAACGAATTTTCAAACGACATGATTTTTATTTATTTTATAACGAGTCCCAAAAGAGCTTTCAATTAAATTATCGTGTGTATGCAAAACGGTCATCGCACTCGGAAGAAAGCGACAGCGACGAGCGAGCCTGAAGAACGAACGTGAACTTCCGGAAGCATCTATTCGTGCCAGAGGCCTAGATTTGATTTAATCGTACATGGTAGAACGTTGAAGCTGTAATCGTGACGGGCTCGTTTCGTGCGCTTTCGAAAGGTATACGAAGCAACAGAAAGAAACGGGACTCGATGACGATGATCACGAGGAAAAGTCGTTTCTGTGTGACACCGGAGCACGCTTCGACGATTAGGAATTTTTTTTTCATTATTCACCTGTATGATTGCACAGGCACTGGAACGTTCAATAATAAAATTCTTCCATTTAGCATGTAGTCGATAGATCGAAAGGCTGCGTACTATACGATAAGGGACGTGATTATCGAGAGATTTTCACGCAGGATTTCTAGCTGTAATTTGTCAGAATTCACGCCCTGGGAAGAAAAGGGTGAGTAGGAGGGGGGGGGGTCGGGTAAGCACCGAGAAGTAATAAAAAGGGCAACATTTTTCAACCTTTATCTGGTAAGCCAAACAAAATTCTGTAATGGCGAGCAGGAGAAGAAATCGTCGAGCGAGGCTCGCAATCTCGTGAAGCCAAACGAACGTATATACTAACGTATGAGGTAATGGTAAAATCGAAGCTCGCGCTCTCTTTGCTTCTTTGCTGCTTATGCATATCCATATGTATATGCATACATATATATAAGGGCCAGCGATAGTTTATTATGCTCGCGTGTTTCATTTTCATACTTTTTTTTTGTTCCACGCTACGCAAACTTTCGTGCGCTTTTTTATTTTCACCTTTTTTTTAAAGATTTATACATACACCATCGAGTTGGATAACGTGTGTACATCAGCAGGTAGAACGTTCGTTGCTCGAGATATCTTGCAAATAATGTCGAAAGACTTTTAGAAATTTCACCGGATTATGCGGTTCTTTATCACCGAAGCAGAATTTTTACTTTTTGCTCCCTCGTAATTGGCACTTTATCACTACGTTTGCGTCGAATTAATGGAATAATGGTTTTAAGACGACAATAACATGTTTTCCAAGGCAACTTTTCGTCTGCAAATTTGAAGACGGGTCTACGGACTCTTTCTACTAATTTACTTTCGTCTTTAACTCGATAACATGCGTCACGTCTATAGCTGTTGAACGTCAAAGCAGTACCGAGTCTCTCAGACATTGTTATTTAATCATTTGAAAGACGATACAACTCGGGCGAAACAGAGAAACGCACTCTCTGACTTTGTCATACACATATCACCCATTACGCAACTCTAGAATAATTGGTCTTTCGAGACCTGGAACACAATTACAGACGCTTCCAACGTCCTGGCATCATTATTTAATTCTCGTGACACTAAGATTTTCATCATGCTCGAGAGTATTCTTGATCCTTTTGTGGAAAAACTGAGCTAAAGCGAAAATCTTTGTAACTCTATTACGATGTCATTTTTAGGATAATAAAAGCTTGTTCCCCGAGAAAACGTTCCCCCAGTCACTTTTCCACTTAATACTACGTACCCTACGTGTTAAAAAAGAGAACGTTATCGTCTCGTTTTCGTGTGATACGACTTGGACACGTACGACGTTCTACATATAGAAATACAATGTTTTAATGACATAATGGATGTTATAAGTATACATGAGTAGTTTAAAGGTATACGTGTGCGAGTATTCCATAGCATCTCAAGCCAGCTTCGTTAACGATCTTTTCACGATCTGCAATTAGTATGCGGACGGGAACGAGCACGAGGCACTATCGCTTGGTCAAATTTTCCATCAGGAATTACAATTATCGTTAGAGATAATGGACTATCCAGAATCCTGGACTTCCAGGCACGTAGTTGTGCACGTTTTTTGCGCAAAAGAATGAACGAAGTGGAAAATGAGCTGTCGTTGACCCTTCGGCGCATCGGAAAGTCCTTTAAGGCGATTGTGCTACTAAAAGGGTTATTAGCAGAAAATCTAAAATTAAAACATATTATAGAATATATTAACACTGTACGGTGAAAATAAGTTTTTATAAGTTTCCATATGTTTGAATGAGTTGATTTGAATTTAACTTTAAATCAGTTCGATGAATCTTGGAAGAGACAAAAAATATTTCAAGAGGCTCAATGAGTATACGTGTATAATGTGAGCAAAAATTCTGTTGCGTGTCCGAGATAAAGACATCAGATGCATAAGTAAAAAATTTGAGAATAATAATTCTATGAAAAAGTTCGTTTATTGTGGGCAACGATTCTAAAAAAATATTCATCAAGCTTGACATTTGTAATACAATTTTTTTAGTTTACGAGATCTCTCCTCTATCACTTTTCATAATCTTAATCTTAACATGTTGAGTGATAATCAAAATAAGTTCTAGAATGAAAATTTGTAAAAGATTCACTAAACGGTTTTGGAGTTATTGCAGACATTGAAATCAGAAAATCCAAACATGTTGAAACAGCATATCAAAATTTTAGGAAATGAAAAACATTTCTTAAATTCTTTCAATTCATCCTTGCATAACAAAGTTAAATATTTTTTAGAGAAAGTCCTTCGTGAGACAGACATTTTCTTAATTTTGACAAAGTGATGGTGAATTTGTTGATGGTTGATAGATGTGGTGATGGTCGATGTGCCCTATTTATCCCGAATTTGGAACGAATCGTTCTTAATGTAGCAAACACAATCGACAAGCTTGTCTTCCGTTGTCAGAATAGATGGGATTTCGAGGTGGAATACAAGCTCCTTTGAAACATCACGCTTCGTATCCATCCTGATGCCTTTATCTTCGATCTGCATCGTCAATTACCCTGTCGTCTTCAAAGGAGAAATCACGTTCGGTGGAGATGGGTTTGCACTAATTTCAAGGAGATCCATTCTTGGATGAGTGCATGATGATGTTCGATAGTCAATAGGACAACCTGACCCAAAGTGGTGATAGTTATGAGCGAATCAGCGAGGGTAGCAGGGCAAATTGGAAGCGAGATCTAATCTTCAAAGGCGAGACAGCGTTTCGCGAAATTTCACCGAACGTTGCTCAAAGTCCCATCAGGCCAATTCACCGCTTATCCTCCAGAGTTATTTTTCAGTTTCTTCCAATTTTCCGCCATTTACGTGCAATATCCCCTCCGAGCAGGTTGCACCGAAATGATTCGAAATTTTCTAACCCTCGGCAGCTTGCGCGATATCCTCGTAATTCTCGAGTTCGACGATACAGAAAGGGCGCTATTCAACTTCGCGCCGAGTATAAAGCGAGCGAGAACACATCTCATTTATTACGAGAGAAAAAAAAAACTTTCCGGAGAGCTTTTCCTTCTTTATCTCGTACTCCCGCGTTCTTTTCATCCCCTTTGCTTAGCAGATACAACGCTCCATTCGACTCTGAATAAAGGCTTTCAGAGAAGAATTAATACAATGTTGCGCGATATTTCCAGTACACAAGGCAAGAGTAATGAGGAAAATATTGAGGCGAAATTGTAAAGAATATGTACCCGAGAACGTTATCTTTGTATCGCAAAGCTAGGAATATCATTTCTATTTGCAATATTTTCCGCTTTTCGCGGCAAGAAACCGGTGGAATTTGAAATGAAACTCGTATCAACGAGACAACGAGTACGTGACTTTGTTCAACGAGTAAAAAGATGAAAGAGAAATCTGCTGGAAGATTGCAGAGAAGGAAATTCGTTGAGTCGAATTGTTTCGAGATACAAAACCGGAAAAAAGTATACGGGCGACGAAAATTGATGGGGTGTGCGCGCTGCGTGTGAGAGGACGACCGAGACGCTTGATAACGGCGAGTGGGGCGTCGAGGTGCGCGAAGGGGCCGATTCGTTTCAGAGGCAGAGGGTAGCGCTGTCCATCGGCCGTGGCGCCTCAGTGACTGCTCTGGCGCAGAGCCGCGCGCGACGTTCGAGCGAAACGCGCCGCTTCAACGCGCTCACTGTCGTCTCCTCGTAAATTCTCCTCTCACCTTACACCCCGAGTAACGAGCCTCAACTTCTAACAACCTCCTCAACGATCCATCATGGATCATAAACCGCACAGCCACGTCAAAAAGCCCATTTTCTTCCATTCAAACATTTTTAGGCATTTTAATTAATCAGAACGATAAATTTACGATAAATTTTCATGATTCATCGATGAGGAAGATCGAGCGATTATTTATCTCAGGGCTGCGAACGGAACTATGCTTTTTTACTCGAAAGTTTCGTAACGAGGTGGAGATACTCGAGAGCTATAAATTTCACTGATTGGGAAACAAAATCCGGAAATATGAGAAACGTTGCCGCATGTGAAAGAGAGGCTTGTGCGTGGATCACGGAACTCGTCGAAATGATCGATCGCTCGCTGTTATAAATCTAACGATGCCGGGAGAAACTTTTGTGTCATGTGAAATATCGTCGTGTCGTGTGGACTAGAGATGAATCTCCGTGAACGATTTCGACGACACGCGTGTCACCTGAATTCTTCGACTATACGGGAGACTTTCGCGAGAATGCCAAAAAGTGCACGTGATCGTTTTAAAAAAAAGAGAGATAATCGCTGATAAAAAGTATATATCCGCCTCTCGCATTTATTTTTCTTCCCGATCCCCGCGAAACGAAGCTTTCGATCAATAAACTAGATCGCCTATTTTTTTTTTTCAAATGCTCAACTTCCCGATTGCCTGAAAAAGTTTTCTCGTTGTCACGTTGAATTTAAATAACAAATTCTTCGCGAAAACGAAGCAATTTTTATTCGGCGCGGAGCAGAGAAAATTAAGGAAGAATCGGATAGGATCGATGAGTCCAACTGGGATCTTGATAGAGCTCTGGAATAAAGTTTATCGAATCGATTAAAAGTTTTTCACTGGGAGTTACGAATTTATCGCGGGGATCGGGATTTTCGTTAATAAAGGACTCAATATTCGATGATGTAACGGACATATCGTCCTCGAAAGTTTTCAGGAAAACTACCGAGGAACTACACTCTCGTACACATATACACCTATATACCGTGTCCGATCATAGGGCTTATATAGGACTTATTTTTCCTGGTGTAACATTGGACACTTTCCAAAACGACACTATCTCGAAGCCCATATGGCTTCCCAAGTGATTTCCACCGGGACCGAGAAGGGACACGAAAAATTCGTAATCGAAAAATATTTCCCTAAAATGAAATCATAAATAATATAAGATCTTGAATCTCGTTCGTAAAATTTCTCTTACGCACTGTACTAACCGTTAAAAATATTTCCCGAGAAAAAAAAATTAAGGAGAGAATTTTATTAGTCACGAAAAAGAATATTTTCATGAAAAAAAAGTTATTTCGTGTTTACTTCTTTGCGTGTACGAGCTCATCAGAAGCGTTTCCCAAAAATGTTTGCACGCTCTCGATTAATCTCAGCTAATACCCAAGCATCTTGAGAATAAGAGAATCTATCCCAAGTTGGCAAACATAAACCGGAACATATACAAATGTACACGCAGATTTGACATCGTAACAAGACTCTCTCTCTCTCTCTCTAACAACGTTTGCACTTCATTACCGCCCCATGATACACATATACAAGTTTTATGATTGCACAGAATAAATATTTGCGTTATTCGAGATAGAGCAATATCACAGCAATCTATTTCATCTTTTGAGCGAAATTATAGAAGATAATGCATCTGGAGATAGCGAAAAGTAATTTTTCTCCTTATTGGGAAATTTTAGAAATGCACTAAAGCGTGAGAAGATCGAAGGTCTCGATGCCACAATTCCTGGATCTGTACGTGAGGATTGACAAATTGGATCGTAGAGAATTACTCGTATATTCGAAATACGAAGAAAGTCAGCACATTTCTGGTGTCGATTGTTGAGAGAGCTTGTTCGTACGTGCTCAAAACCTCGATATTCTTGGCCATCATTCATTTCAACCCCTGGAATACACGACTTCTCTTTATCCACGTTCTCTTTCTCGTTTTCTCGCCGGTGGCGGGGCTCTCGATTATCACGAATACAGAGGCTAAGTTTGATGAAGGTCGCGGTGTCAAGTACCGACTTCACAAACATTTGGCTATGGAGGAGGGAAAGTATGGATGACGGAATGAAAAGCAAGGGGAAGAAAAGGAAACGAGACGAACTCCATTACCGACGAATCGCGAGTCAAGAGATCTCAATTTTCTCACTTTTCATTTTCCACTTTTCTCCCTTTCTGTCTCTCATCTATCTCCCGTCCTTGCCCGATATTACTCTTCAAGCGCGGCTCTTGCTGGAATCAATCGGCGATTTCTGAGAACGAGAAAAAAATTATTTATCGAGGAACAGAGGAAGAATAATATCTCCTCGAATTTTCAAATATTCTGCGAGATCGACCCAAAACCTCGGAGAATGCCGAGAAATTCGGGAGGGGACTCGCCGACAGAGTGATAAACAACTCGGCGAATATATTCGGCCTTTTATAAGAGCCGAAACGAGCGAACGTGATCAAATCAAAGTTTCGTTCGCGAAAGTTCGAAGGGGGAATTCGTACCGCGAGAAAGATTGATTAACGGGCTAAACGTATGTACACGTCGGCCGAAAATTGATTAATCTAATCATGGGAAACAAAATAATAGAGGTGCGAGCTCTGATCTCGCGCGGACACATTATCCTCCGCCGATACCACCTGAAACTACCTGTTCAAGATTAACAACGTTGTCGCAGAAATAAATTTTCTTGCTCTGAGAGAAATTACGATAGTAGATTTTACCGTAAAGTGACGACTATACTAATTATGTTAAAACTTGATATATTTTTGTAGTAAAACGATTTATATTTAGGACAATTTGTAAATTAAAAATATGTTCAATTTAATAATAATTAGTATAATTGTCACTTTTATATAGTAAGATTTTGCCATGCTTTTTTTCTCAGTGTGGACACGTGCATCACATTACAATAACCATTAAGGAACGAAACTTTACCGAGACCGAGAAAACTTGCATCGTTTGGACAGTGAAGACACTTAACCGCCGAGATGTTTCGAAAAAAAAAAATTCTTTCGGCCCAATTACAAGTTATTTTTCAAAATATCGGGAATTGATAAATGTTTTTATAAATTTTCTTTGAAAGCTCGTTTTTTAAAACCGTACATCGTAATGGAGATGTTGCCTCCCGAATATTTCACGAGTCGATCATTCATCAAAAGTTTTTTTCGCATGCGCGACTTTTCCAGTGACGGTAATAAATTCGCGTCCCGAGCTCACTATCATCAGTTGGCACCCTGTCTTCGAGGCTTGAGAATAGAAACGTTGGAAAATTGTACGATAAATATTCATACTACGTTCGATTTAAGGACAAGCTTCAGATTTTTTTTAATTTCGGGCGTACAACTAAAATAAACAAAAAAAACAGAGAAAGAGAGACAGACAGATTGGATTGATCACTTTTTAGCCACAGGTTGACACTAATAACGAGATTTGTCTGAAATCATAATCTTTCAAGAGTTTCTCCAATAAAGGAGCAAGATCGTGACTCGCATGCACAATCAAAAAGCACCTAGCGACACGAGTTATGAAACTTTTTTATCAATTTTTTCACAGCTTCGCGACATACATACAAATTACACAAAAGAGCTTGCACTTTCCAGCAAACTGCTGCTTTTCTCGACCATGAAATAATATTCGTTCATTATTCTCTTTTCATTCTACAATATATTACGCGATAATGGGAATAATAGGAAAAAATGCATGGCTCGCAGTAATATTTTTCAGAACGAGAATCAATTCGTGCATTATTTTCATAGATATATACTTTGAAAAAAAAATATACGTATTATTAGCCCGGTCGTTCGAAGAATAGTAGGGAGTAATGGAAAAAGTGAAAATGGAAAACTTTTAAATAGAGAGCAATTTCGCGTTCGTGTAATGGCAATAAAGGAAGATCACGTTTCGCGAAAATTGCACAAAAATATACGTATTTGGATACAAGTACCCGATGGAAGTGTTTGCCTTATTTATGCTCCCACCTGAGACTTTGTCGCGCAAATAACTGTATTCCTGAAAAAAAAACTATGAAATTGGAACTCAAAAAAGTTTTTAATTCAAAAATTCTCCATACTACCTCTCAGGACAAATTAACCACTTTCACAGGGTCTTTTTTTAAACAATCAGAAACATGAACAACACTGTGAATATCAAGATACATCATCAAAAATTGAGAGAGAAATCATTAATGAAAAATTAAATGCCAAAAATTGATTTATTGCCAGTGGAATGTTGAATTTTGAAAAATCACATCGTCGAGTCTAAAGGCTATTGGCAACGAGATAAAAAAAATCGTGAATACTGAAAATCGAGGGAGAATGAAGTCATGAAGTGTATGCGTTTGACGATCTTGGGCTGCGTCTGGCTGATGCTGAGCGACGCCAAGCGGAGTAAATTAGCGAACGAGGCGCGAGGAAACTCCGACCCGTATTATGGAACGAAAAAAGTTGAAGATTATGTTTCGATGATGAATCCGAGCAACGTCTATCTCTTCAGCTCGAGAATAGAAGATCTTTGGTACCACGAGAATTGGAAACATTCGCGAAGCAACCGCGAGATCAGCGACGATCCAAGATTCTACTATCGACAGACGGACGGATCGACGGGTCATCGATACCGTCTGGAAAATCCGGCGAATCATCATCCCATAAGACACGGGGATCGGCTTTTTCGCTCGATCGACTCGAGCCAACGAGCCTTACCGACTTTTAATTGGCCCGTGAAGAAGGAAGCTGTGGTCGAGGGTGATCTCATATTAGGCGGCTTGATGATGGTTCACGAGAGAGAAGATTCCATAACCTGCGGTCCCGTTATGCCACAGGGTGGTGTGCAAGCTCTCGAAGTCATGCTCTACACTCTCGACTGGGTGAATCGACGGAATCTCGTACCAGGAGTTAAAATTGGGGCTCACATACTTGACGATTGCGACAAGGACACTTACGGCCTGGAAATGGCAGTTGACTTCATCAAAGGTGAGCTCTAATTAGCATTTAGAACGCTCACGTTTTATACCCCATTAAAACAACCAGAATATTTTCAGGCCCCACTTTTTGTGGAAATTTTTTCGTTTCAGCTATTTTTAATTAATTCTTCGGTTTGTTAAATTCAAAATGAGGTCAATATTCTTGCTTTATATCGATTTTTCCGGCAATCACATGACGATGATGGACATCGAGAAATTATGGCTGTAATCACGTCTGTTATCTCGTCAATATCGATCCCGATTCGTAGCACCGGGGAATATTGCTCCGAATCGAATTATCTTTCGTTATTGAAAAAAACATCAGAATGTACACTTTAATTTCATCAAAAAGAATTGTCTATCAAAGAGTCTGTGGTCTGAAACGAAAATGCAATGAGATGAGAAATGGAAAAGTTGGATAGTCAGCGTTTTTCAATCACAACCTGATTTCTATCACGTACATCTTTGTTTGAGAATGAAGAGCATTGTTTTCACTCGTAAATCACGCCCGAAAAAAAAGAATGGAACACGAGAGGGGGCCGGAAAAAAAGTAAAACAAAAAATGTATTTTTTTTTCGACGTCCCTGGGAAAAATAATTTCCTGTGTCTAACGAGAACCTTATCGTTTTTATCCCCTCGCATATTCGAGAGTGAAGAGGAAAAGAAGTACGGAAATATGTACGACCATTATTAATCGAAGCGAGACAGGAACGACATGTATAAAACAGTGAAATGAGAAAGTGAGTGTAACTCCACGCTAGTGACCTGCCATATTTTTAGAATTCGTCTGAAGAATTTCATAATGTCCATGTAACTGGTAGGATTCTGGAGGCTTGCCAAATTCCCGGTTTGAAAAATGACCATTGACCCTTCTCCACTCCTTGTTTTCAATCTCCTTCTTTCGATCTCCCTCCTCCCCGCGCTCTCTTCTGTCTCGTCGTTTCTCGAATATTTTTTCCTCCCATCCTTGTTCCACCGATAACCGATTTTCTTCCAGTTCTCGCGACTCCCTCGGTCTCGATAGTAAACTCAATTCCCGATAAGAAGCACAAACCGGATGAGGCAATTTCTATCTCGTCCTATTCTTGCACGTGTCCGAGAAAACTCTGTGTACCTTGTCTTTCTCGTTCATCCTCAGCGTACATATATATTTTTTTCGGTGCGGATATCTCTCCGTACTAAGTGCATTATCAGAAAAGATCTCGGGTTGCCGGCATCACACGTCGACGAGCCCTTTCTCCTCTCCCAAGCTTTCTCATTTTTTCCATCAGGGAGAGCTCAGCTGTAACCGATACTTCGGCCTCTCGACTAACCCCGAAAGTCGAGCTTTCCGCTGTTTCACGCTCTTGATTATTTTCATTGTTTCCCCACGTCCCTTCTGATTGCCAACAAAAAAAAGAGATCGCCTCTCGTCTCACGTCCCGATTTATGACATTGATCGCTCAACTTTCGGTAATATCAGCAACGCGCTTGATTTATTTCGTTTTGCTTTCAAAAAGTTTGCTATTTCACCTCATTCATTATTTTCAACGACTTTATTCGCCCGATGAAATTCTGTAAATTTTGTTAACCCTAAAACCACATTCTGGAGTTTGTCAAACTCCAGATCATTTTTCGAGGTAAATTCTCTTTCTCGGTAACACGATAACCCTCTTAAAAGGATTTACCCAGTATACCAAAATAATCGATATGACAATATTCTCAATGTGGATTCTTTGGGTGTATCAATCCCGAGTGTAAAGTTATACGGACAGGGTTCTAGAGTCAATAAGGTCGCTGCACGTACACGAAATTCTGCTCGAGAAGAGAACGAAACGTTTTGAATTTCTAAGTTTCCTTCGAAAATGTTTCCCAACCGTAATTTGCAACTTAATATTATCGGAAATGGAGTCGAGTTTCTTGGGGAGCGCAATTCATGACAAAATGAAAAAATGTAGAGCACACGAAGAAATATATTCACAGACGATCGTTGTAGGGCTGCGTATTCGAGAAAATATATATGTATCTCAGAAAAACTTGTGTATGCTCTTAGAGTCGCGATGAGACATCTAACCAAGATGCAGAGAGCGAGGAAAAAACTCTTGACAAACTCGAAACGTGTACTCGTTAAGTTTATACTTCGCATTGGATGACACAGGGGGAGAGCACATAATGGGAATAAAAAAGTATGAAATAAGCTCGCGTGGTTTCTGCACAGTCGTATGACAAATGTGCACCCATCCCTTGGAAAATTTTTTGTCCGGCCAAACGCACGAGGTGTGTCGGTGTAATTCATGTCCAGACGCTTTGCGGACGATTCTCCGGACTCGAGAAAAACTTTCTTTCCGGATTTTCCACATGTGAAGCTCGTATTTCGTTGCAGATGAGAAGCAATTAGAGCAGTTATCTAATGGAACAAACGCTTGAACGAAACATCTCGTGAAAATTTGTTCAAAAATTTCACATTTCGGATTTTTTAATTAAATATTTTTAGTGAAGACTGCACGACTCGCCAAAATCGATGGAAAACTCCGACGGACCTGGACAGAAAAAAAACAGTCCAGAAACGCGAGGGAAACATTAAACCACTCGATGCCGCTCGCAAACTAGAACGCATTGTCTGTGACACAATAAGCGAGCATGAAACTCACCGAGGATGCAGCACAATTTTCGTACGCATCCCAGCAAAGTAAGAACAATCGAAATTTTTTCAACAACACTGTTGTCGAATTATTTCAAATTTTCCAAGCGAGAGTTCGCTTGTTGGGAACGTGCATTATATTTATCTCACTTTATTTGAAAAAATAGAATTAATCCGAGGCCAGCACATTGTATTGAAACCTATCTCATGAGAATATGTCATAAAATTAATAAATTAAATATTTAAATAAATCATACACGCAGAAAATATAAAATCTGCATGAACTTCGCGATGCATGCATCATGAGGGAAAAATCATGCATTTGACCAACGTCTGATCACGATGACCCAATTAGTCAAGAAAATGATTAACATTGAGGCATGATATTCTCTGTGAGTGACAAACGGATATCTCCGGTTATTATTACGTAAGCGATAACTCCAGAATTTGCATACGTACACTATCAAAACCGTCACTGGCAGACAATTGCAGGATGACGCTCGCTATGACGCGTCGTCACAAATTTTCAATAAATTTTACTATTATAGTCCGTACAGGGAGGCGAAAAAAATGCATAAATCATCGTAAATTTATGTGACAGGGCCAGACGTGAGAGCCTTGATGCAACGAGGAAAGATTACACCCTCGTGCGCGAGCGGGGTGTCTTTTATTGGGTATATATTTATGCGTCGTAATTCGAAGGAAGTATAGTTACGGGCGTCGAGCAGTGATCGATCGGACTTGATTTTTCTCTCCGGACACCCACGGCGATGATGTGCATGATGACGATATTTCAAGGGCCACTACATAGAAACTGGGAGGGGTGAATTGATAAAGCGAGACTGCGGAATCCCCTTAGGTACAATTTCCAAGTGTTTCTCGAATAGTTCTCTGGTTGCCAGTATTTCAGGACGCTCCAGTTTTTTTTTCGCCTCTCGAGAAAAAAACATCGCGAGTTTGTTTCGACCTCTTTTTCTCTCGTAGCCTTTTTGCCCTCTCTCCGAGCAATCGGCTTGAAACATTTTCGTCATTAAAAATACACGTCGGTCGCTCGCTATATATAGCAATTACTGGCGTTTTCGAAAAAAAAGGAACGATGAAGCTGAAAATATCAAATAAAAAGATATTTAGCCGATAAAAGCAATCTGTCGACCCGAGCATCGGCCCGTGAATCGCTTTCACGGTATGGGCTTTGATTTATTTTTGTTTCGCTCAATACGCTGCGCTATTATTCAAGTCCATTCAACAATCGGCAGTTCGCTCGAGTTATAGAATGCGTTTTCCTGCTAAATGGAGAACACATACACTTTTCCGCGAAAAATCGGCGCTTCTATATTTGTTTCCACTATAGCAAGTAAATAAACATGCAGTAAAGCTCGATAACACGCGTTAAACGTTGAATTTTCCCTTGGCAAGGAACCAAATACAGGATGTATAAATTCAAAAAGTTATATTTTCCGGAACATCTGGAAATTTGTGTTTTACAGTAATTACGATCGTGCGATATTATGATTGTGATATTCGCATTAAAAACGCCAGTATTCTTTTTCTCAGATAACAGATAAGTAGAAGAGGCTGCGAAATAAGACGAAAAGGAGGTTGGCGTGCTGGTAAGAATCCCAAGTTAATCCCGAGGGTCTACGTGCTCGAGCAGCAAAGTAACGAAAGTGATGACTCGAAGAATTTCGGGTTGAAAAAGACGAAAAAAAAGGAGCGCGAAAAGAAAAAGGAACATACGTTGAAAAACAATAACTTATGTTCTCTTTTAATAAAAACATCGATACAATATTTGAGCTAAGAAAAATTATACATCGAATCGAACAAAAAGCCAATTATTTTTTAAACTTTTTTCAATCTCTGGTTCTTTCTTCTAATTAAAGAATCTTGGAAATATTTTTTCGCCGGATTGTCATTATTTCTGATTGAATAAGCTGCATATAATGAAGATGGTAATAACCCGGGAAAAATACTCTCGACAGGTAAATTTTAGAATATGAAAATAGACCCGGGGAGAGTTTTTTCTAGGAACAAATTACCGACGAGAAACACTATATCTCCAAATCTCTCGCGAGTACAAAACTACCGTACGTAGATTATGCAGCTTATCGGATTATTTTATAAAGAAGAAATATATATATTAACGTTTTTTAATCTCTCTATTTGCATAAAAATATTGTCCCTTCGACTTCTTTCCAGCCATTGTAAAAAGAAGAAAAAAGATCGTTTACCATAGTAACATCGATTATTTAAGCGTTCATGTTTTAATATCTTACTCGTTGTTTTTTGTCACAAATTCACGTTTTTATAACACCATTTTTCACATTAAAAAATCTGCAGGGTCATGCTCGTTTTTCTGGCAAGAAATATCAAAACCTGCCTGTGCTATTTTTTTACATTTACCATCGACGACCTAAAATTGATAAAAGAATAATGAAAAAAAAATGTCAGAAATTTTAAAATGTTTCAAGTTTTGATATTTATTGAACAATCGAGGAAAATCGAAATATTGGCTTTCTTGTTTAATCAATTTCACGTTTCTTCCACTTTTAAAGAGACTGTCAGTACAAATTCACACCGGATCCTCTTTATTTAGTTTTATTTAGATCCTCTTTTATTTAGTATATATATTTTATTGTTATACCTGCGCTTCGCAGTGAAATCGTCTTTACTGCTACTTTCCTTGCTCGGTGGTGATCTACGAACGGACATGGAAGCGACCTCCCGAAGAAATTACAGCGCCAGACAGCAGGAAAGGAGTAGACGAGAAATGAGAGAATGTGGATGTGTGTCTGTGTGTTGTGAGCCAATGTGCTACAGGTGGTTCCCTCCATTGAGATATAGTTGGATTATTTAATGGCCCTAAGGAATCGACCTAAAGAACGCCAGCAGCGAGTATTTTATAACGCAAACTACTTTTTACGACTCCCCGTACCCGCGCACCGACACGGGCTTTGTCCTCTACGAATGAAGTATTTATCCAGAAAAAGTACCATTTTAATTTCCTGTCGGAACAATATAAAATAATTAACTACCTTCAACTCGATACATCGAAAAAAAAACATCGAGTTCCTTCGCTTTCTTGAGCTCATCATGCCAATCATAAATCTACCGGAAGAAACCTTTTTTTTATTTTTTTCGTCAATATAGTATTCGTAATTTATTTAAAATAAAAAATCGCGAGCAGAGAGGACGTTGCCTAAAAGCCTTGCGCTACCTTTTATTTTTCATGCTCTACCGTACTTTCAAGAAGTCAAAGGAATTATTTATATCGAGGATAAAAAAATTGAGAATAAGGAACTCACCGAGAAAATGAGAGGAAATAAAAGTTTTTTAGTTCATTTTTTCCTCGTGATGCTTTCTTCGAGGGATTTTGATTGCTTTATTTATAAGTATATATATATAGATGAAAAACTTGGTACTTTAAGTGGAAGTTTGCTCATTGAAAATGTACTTTAATCGGAATACCTATAACTTGAAATAACGAAATTTTTAAAACATTGCTATCACTGCGAACGTATTTGCCCAGCGAACATCGAGTCAATAATGAGAATGGTTGGAAGAATATATGAGGTACGTTCAAATGGACTTTTTCTTTTTCGTAATATAGCGGCTTTATTGAAAGAATACTGAAGAAATATTATTACTTTTTGAAAATTCAAGGTGGCACACGTTTCCATTCATTAACATTTAAACTGGCTATACAATTTATGCTTCGTCAAGCAGATATAAAAGTTTTCGTTTCGAGACGGGAGGCTCGAAAAGTTCAAGAGCGTATACATATATGCATTCGCTCCGAGAAGAAAGGCGAATTTTTATTTTCCAAGCGCTTCGAGTCTAACCGCGTTTAGCAGGATGACTCGAAAGAGAGTGCAAAAATGTATTCTCATTTTTTCTCGGTCCCTCTCTATTTGTCCATCACAAATGTATTCTTATGCTCTTTCTCTTTGTTTCCTGAAATGTGCATTCGCACGGATTTTCTTTCTTTTTTTTTGGTCGCGCTCAAACTTGGCAATTTTTTCCCCACGTCGTGCTTTTTTGCTAAAAGAAAATAAAACGGGAGGTATAGGATCGATTCGGCCTTGTTTTTTGTTGTAGCGAGAAATGGGGGAATTCGAGCGAGATGTCGAAACTTGTGCAATACATTCGTGAACTAAGCACAGATTGGTAAACTTCGTTTCTAAAGAGAGATTCCATTTTCTACCGCTTCGATCACCGAGCGACAAGAAAGGAATAAAAAAAAAGGAAATGGCGAAAAAGCTCCACCACATCCCACTCGTCCATGGGAATCCCAGGACCAAGGGGGACGTCGGAGTGGAACATGGTGCAAGAAAGGAGCACCGCCCATAGGAAGGAGCAGAAAGAGAATGGTAGACCTTGGCAAAATCGGTGTGGAGGCAGCATTCATTTCAAATGGAAATTGCGGCTCTGATTGCCTTGAATCCTCCTTCAAAGTCTCAATATATATATATATATATATATACAAATCGAATGCCTGATAACATAAAAGGCGTAACGTACTGCCTTCTGTATTCAAAATCATTTGGAACACTTTCCCTTATCCATCACTAAGCTTCTGTCCGTAAATAATGTGAATTTCTTTAAACTTATGATAAAATATCCATGAATCTAAATATATTGAGGAATGTATCCCTTTGCTCGCAGAAAAGAGCAACTGTCATCAATTTATCTATTTATTTAAATTGATAACCAACGATCAAATTACGCAATGAAACCCGATCAATTTCCATTTGAACGCGATTTAGTATTACGATATCGCTCTATTCTACTTGCCAGAGTATCTAGTATTGTTACGGAGTATTCAGAAATCTCGGATTCCCGGGAATATGATAACCTTAATCACCGTTAGTTCGCAAACCGTGTCAAATACGGCCTCAGAATTCGCAATTGAAATCCCACAATATGTACCTGTATCACCAGAATCATGGACAATATTTTCGTCTGAGGTACTCCAACCGAAAGTAGCATTTTTAGATAACAAAAAAATATGCGATCTGTATTTTATACGATAAAAAATGAAAAATGAACAAGTTTTACTGGTTTTATAGATTTTTTAGTAACATTTGCATGCATTGTGCATGCAAACCTTATGAGAAAATATACATCATGAGCATCTATACTTTTGTACAGAAAAATGTGGAAAGACTGATGGGTCGTTGACAATCGTCACTCAGGTATAAAAATAAAAATCAGTAGAGAAGAACGAGTGTACTGCGGATCTATTTATTCAACTCGGAACAGCTCGTGCGAGAGTGGACTGTTGAGAGATAAAATGCATATAGAACATATACATTACATGTGCGATGTGGTGGGAATTTCTGGCACCCTGCACGAGAATTCCGATTAGGACTTGAGGGCGTAAATTACCATGAAACCACCAAAGCCACGACTACAAATAGTCCCAAATGTATATGATTTAGTGTGATATCTGTGGTCGGGTGGATGGGACAGTTGGTGATTGAAGGTATACGTCAATATTGAAAAGCAGTTGAATTCGGTGAACGCAAAAAAGAAAAGCGTGAAGTCCATCACATTGGAACGAAATTTTCTTGACCTATATTTTTAAAGGGGGAAAGCGATGATTCTATGGGGAATCCCTCCAGTGGTTTTCCGATAGAAAAGAATTGATCTGCTGCACGAAAGCCGGATACAATGCTCGATTGATTCCGATGACGAGTCCCTGCGGTACATCTGCGATCGCTCGCACCAGACCAATGCTCATGAGCTTAAGGGATTTTCGACGAAATGAAGCAAGTGAATGTTTTACGGAACTGCCACGGATTACAGTCCCAATAAAGCCGTAACTGCAAAAGAAGTTGATGACTTAAGAGAGACAAGAATAACAGAATCGAAATAGGTGCAGATATTCCAATATATCCAAATACCAAAAAATACTATTTTTAAAGGGACGAAAACAATTGAATATATTTACTTCTATATTCAATGAACTTGATCTATAAAATTCTAGGTTTATATAGATATTTAATTCCATGAATGGTTTAATTCAATTGTTGCGTTAGTACGAAACGTTTTAAGTATACATATTTCATGGTAATTTATAGTGAATGTCAGGATATAAATCTTGGTATATACATGGACAGTAAAATATGTAGTCTACGCTATATGGAAAAAAAAGAATATAATTTATGACTTCCGTGTTCTTCCATTCGGGTGTGTGTTGAGATTATTGAAAGTCTGCCAGTAGCACTCTCCTCCCTATCAAATTACCTGAGGAAAAAGCCGTTTGTACACTTCTGTCAAGTTTACAAATTTAATTTCTCATTCATGTACAAAAACGTGACATTTTCAAAAGACCGAGAAGAAAACCTGAATCATTTTGATACTTTATAAATTCATTGAAGTAACACAATGTACAGAAAATAGTCGTAAATAATAGATAATGTGTGCATGTACATGGATTAAACGATTTTGGCTCGCCCTTTAACCGGATTTCCTCTATCCCGGGATAACCAGGAAAGCGAACGTAAAACCACATCCTCCACTTCGCTGATCGTTCATTAAAACAGACTTCAATTTTGAACATGCCTATTTTATCCCTAACACCCAAAGCTTATTCCACTATTCAAGAATCAAAAAAAACGTTCCTCTTTTATTTCTACGAATAAACAGATTTCGGATGGTTGATTTATCAAATAAACGGCGGCCGTTACGCAAAGAATCGCTCTTCTTCCGTGCTAAAAATTTAGCAATATTTCACGCGATTATTCTCGCCGTTTTCTTCCGTTATTGGACGTAGGAAAATATGTAACGAGAATTCAGAATCTTGTTATCAAAACTATTCTACGTGAGTTATCCCATTTGGAAAGGTCGAGAGGGTGAACTAGAATATCCACTGGTCGCATCCACGCTCCGCCAATTTTATTGCTCACCGCCAATTCGCGAGTTCGTTCAAAGTAATTCGAGGGAGTTTCTAGCCTATATATATTGAGCTGCTGTATCGCCGGAAAAAAATCGCAGCTGAGTGGATTTTCCTTTTCAACCTTCTTTTTTTCACTTTACCCTTTCGATTTCGTAACAAGTATTTTACAAAAATTAAAAATCCCACGCCAAAAGTAGAAATTTAGCAGTGCATCACGTCACCAGCATTCTGATTGAATTCAGTGATTAATTATGCCATTTTATATTTTTTAATTTTTTTTTTACTGCAATGTCATAAAGCTCTAAATGTTAAACATATGTATGCCTAGAAAATACGAAGAGTACTCGTTACTCATTATTATTTCAAAAAGCGCGAAAATGAAAAAACCAAAAAAAATATTTTATGCCTTCAGTGACGAATTTGCTCACTGCTGAGCGTGCTTTTCATACATCTGCCCTGTGTGCATCACGTGTAATAATCCCATGATTAACACTTGAGTTAGACACAGAAACAAAGAGAGAACGAGTGGTACAGGTGAGAATAAAAAAAGGAGCCTGTAGAGAGAAAGAAACAGAGTTGAAGATCTCATGTAGTATAAAATAATTAACGTATTTTTGTAACCTGTATTGTTGGTGGTGACATTCTTTGTCTTGTTCCCTGCATCGCTATATTTTTCGTGCTCTTAATAAAGGGGAACTGCATGAAACAAACACGTTATTCATAAAGCTTTTTTTCATTTCACGTTGAACATAGCTCTCAAAAAATAAAATTTAATAAATACTGAATTAGTAATACTATAAATGGTACGAAAAAATTCATTTTCAACATTTTTTGTTATAATTTTATTTTACCATATAGAATTTTACCATAAAATACGATAATTCCCTTTCTCTTGAACATACACAAGTATTATAAGAAGAAAATTCTTCAACCCCTGGGACGACGAAGAGTTTACAACCCTTTAAACCGCTCTTTAATATTAGAACTTTTCATATCGAATAGGCTGAAACTTAATAAATATATGCCGAATAAACTTTCAAACAATAAGTATATCAAAAACTTTGGTTCTGCGCTCTTATTAAACATTTATTTATAGCTGATTTAAAGAAATAATTTCCAGCCTCTCGCAAAGTTCGATGTTTTCGTTTGAAAAACGCAATGTTTTTTTTTAAATCTCTGAGACTGATTTTCTTATGGAAATGTGGGATCTCTCAATATAATGAGGAAATGCAAATGTCTGAAGTTTGAAACGCGCACTTTGTACATTTATAACAGTATGAAATGATTCCGGGTTTATGAGGGTGTACATAAATGGATACACGTGACGAGGAGGCGGAAAATAGCCTAGCAACGTACGATATGTACATTTAGGTTTGCAATGCAAATGTCGTGTCAGTACGAGTGACGAGCGCTAAGAACCACATCAATATTTCATGCTCGAGATACTTGGCCAGCGTCTCGGACCGGAGAATATTTTGATCGAGCTAAAGAGGTACAAGCCTAGATGCGAAAAAAACAGAGAGAGAGAGAGAGAGAGAGAGAGAGAGATGTATGTATTAAGCGACGAGAAAAAAGAGTGTTAAAATGGAACGAGGCAAACCTAAAGTAACAAACCTTTTACGCCTGAAGTTCTTATTTATTATATATACGTATGTGTACTGCATTTCACAATAATCGTACAAAGTAACATTTTTTACACGGAATACTTTTTTTTTATTTACTATACTTTTTCAGGAAGCTTTTTTTTTCTCGATTCGGGTCCATTTTACGTTCGTGAAGAATAAAATTGCGCTGTGTACCAAAATCTTTTTTCTCGCGAGCCCTTTGTGTCGTAGCGATAAAAAAATTGGTGTTTGATCCGTTTCCACATTCATCGAAATGACAATGAAAGAGAGATCGTTTGAGATAGATTTAATAAAAATCCCAGGGAAATTTAGAATGATCCTCGAAAAGTTTCTTTGCATAGTCCGTGTAAGTAAAAATATATGAAAAAGAATCCCTTTGATTAACTTCCAAATTGTTGAAGAATTGGAAAGCGATGAGGTTTAATCGATCATCGTGCACAGGACTCGAATTTTGTAATTGAACACGAAAGAGGCAATAGAAGTTCAATGGTGACACGTAAAATGCGAGAGTTGCAAATGGTCGAATTTCGCAAGCGGCTGAATCGTATCTCTGAAAATGGCAGGCAGTCTCGCCCAGCGTAACGAATGAGGCAAGATAGGAAGAACGTGAGGAAACACACCGTACAGTCTTCCCCCTTCGATATTCAATCAATGAAAATTCGTGACTATATGTATAGAATCCAATTGTACGACGAATTACACGACAATTCCGAGAAAATATTTCCGGTCAGTAGGCATAAATACGTACTTCGATCCATCAAAAGGGAGAGAATAATATCAAGTGCATAGAACGGTTTAACGATCGAGCCTCTAGAATCTACGATATCCGGGCCATCGTTATTATTGAAATGGTTTTACCCCTAGTGTCAATTTATCAATTACTCAGTTGCATCGCAACAACGCCCAGTGGGATTAGATGATTGAAAAATACGCAGCGGCTCAACTCTGTGGTAAGCATGAAATCTGCCCTCAATCGCTGATAATTGAAACCGCAATTGAACAAAATCCCTTCTGGTTTAGCCATTATCGTGATACCGTGATGTGTTACCTGCACAAAAAGCACGCATCTCGCTCTATCTCTCATCAGGAGTCGAAAACCCAACCAAACACCATGCTCTTTCGCCATTCATGCATTTATAACAAGAAAATAGTATGGACAAACATTTTAAAATGTCGAATAGGAAATTGGATGATCAAATTCCCCTGGGAGTTTCATTCATTACGCAATTTTTGTCTGTAAACTTCGTTTATGTGTTTCTACCAATTGGAATAGAATAGGAAGCGCTTTAACAATCAGAAGTCCATGTTTGTAATTCGAATGTGCCAATGCGCACGAGGTGAGAACTTTAAAAGGCCTTCAGCGGGGCTCGATACGTGATCTCACTTCACGGTTCCATTGGGACGAGTAAAACTGGAAATTCTAGACTAACTGAAGTCATGCTTCTATAAGTCGAATGTTCTGTGTGGATGAATCCTGAATCCCTGGGGTGACTTCGCCGGGTAACGGGTAGCTACAATATATCCAATCTCGCAAGAAATCATTCATGAGAGGTTAGGGATGAGCCAAGTTCGAACTGGCTAACCTGTCCGGTCCGGACCACCAACTATTCGCAAAGCCGAACGAGAAAAGAGATAAAAACAAGCCTCGATGCTTTCTCGGTTACGTTTTTTTCAGCAATACTTCGCAAAACTGGATTTGAAAAGGGTTCCCAAAGTTTAGGAGGCAATGGAGCAACCCTTGAACCCTCCAGAGACGTCAGTTTCGGCATCTCTTGAAAAAAGTACTTCGAAATAATGATGACCCGACTTATCCAAGTACTATTCTTAAATAATGTGGTTGAATTTTTGTTAGGAAATTGAAGATTGTTTTAATCTCGAATTATATACACGATAAAAAAATTAAGTTCGTCAATTAATACGAAAAAAAAGAACTTTTGAATAGCGTGATCCAGATAAACCATTCTTACAGTAATTTGTTCTTTATGCTTCCATTTTCGCAAAGTTTATAGCAGCTTATACGTATGAAACAAGACATATATAACAATGACCTCGAGTCGCTATCACAAAGTTCTTCAGTAAAAAAAAAGAACCTTAATGGTAGTAATGTTCGGAGCAGGAGATTGCAAGAAAGTTAGGCTACAGCTCACTAAATTCACAGTGATTTATGGTTTTGTGGATTACCTGAATGTCTTGCACAGAGTAAAAGACATCAGTTATCGTTTCTAACTAAAAATTGTAATAACAATTAAAATGAATATTAAAAAATACCACGTTTGAGGACATAGCCAGGAAATCGTTTCACTCGTAAAAGACTGGACGTAATACGATACTTTTCCTTTGTCAATTTTTTTTTCGGTGAGTTCCCGTGCACAAACTGCGGTTTCGAGAGATCACATATCGCACCGCAGGCTTTAGATTCAATGAAATTAGACACACTAACGAGTAAGGAAGGGCTGCGTATACAGCGATGATGCTAAAAAAGATGGACATTTAGAGTCCAAGCGCACGAGTTCTATTTATTTTCTTAATGCGAGGAACTTTATATCCATTCGTTCGCGACTGTACTCCGTGATCGTTCTCTCTCCGAACCATTACTTACACTCTCGGACAGTCATGATAGATACGGTTTACTTATAGTGGGTGTGTCTGTGCGTGCTCTGAAAACGAGGAAAATGCCATTGGAATATTCGGCCACTGCCATCATTTCGTCGCTCTTATCTCAAGGCTTTTTATCTCAAATTAAGAAAAAATATCGATAATAGGAGGATTAACATCGCCATTTTTCATTCTGTAATTAATCGAAATTAGATTTTTTTCAAGATATATCAAGCTTATATTCATAACAGTTTTATCTAGGGATAATCGTATAGGCGTGGGCCATGCACATTTCGAGCAAAAGTAACGGTCTGTGATTACGGAATTACATACCCAGCTCGCTTCTTATCCATAAAGTATGGTCGCTTTACATGTACATATACTGCATCGCAAGCTGTTGTTAAAGAGTCTTTCGCGAGCTTTAATCTTTCTGCTTAAAATTGCGTTGTCGATAACGCCTTGAGGGCTGGATTTTCGGAATAATTTAGAAACAAAAGATCTTCATCTCATGTGAAAAAGTGAAGAAATAGTAGTAATTAAAATTATGTAGATTCGAAAATTCATTGAAATTGAGCTAAAAATCAAAGACAATGTGTATTGCAGCTTTTGTTCAGGAATGACAAATTGGTGATTCAAATCTTGACATATTGCATGAAGGCTCGAATTTAAATTAAAATCGTAGCATGATAAATGTATCGGACGAGTCGAAGCTTCGCAATCAAATGGATATCAAAGTGATGACGTCAACTGGATGTCAATAATCGACGAGCTATCAATGATTCATTATTCACCCTGTCACATATGGCAATTTGACGTTGACTGCCTTACATCGTCCACTACAGAAACCTAGAAACTCGGTACTGAATACGTAGAGGGCTAATTTGCATGAAAATCACGTTCAACGTTTGTGCTTTACGTATAGGTATGAAGAATGGGGTAACTGCATATACGGAGCTAGGAATAGTGAGAGTAACCAGGAAAAGAGCAATGGCAGAGGGATCAGTCTAGCCGGATGCATACGTTATATCCCTCCCTCCTCCGTCACAACCAACCTCATTCATTATTCGAACCAATCCATCGAGCGGTTTATTCAAGTTTATGCAAACCAATTTGCATGAAAAAAAGTGCACTCTATTAAAAAAATAAATAAATTAAAAAAAATTGAACAAAAAACCGACGAGGTGTGGCTAAAAAACTACTTCTAAAGGTACTGAGATGAAATTAAAAAGGCGTTCGATTGTCAACTCGCGATTGTAACTAATTTTAAGCATGCTTGACGAATTTTCGTGTCATTTGCATTGTAACCAATACTCTGTGGGTTACAACAATCGGCGTTGCAGTTCACGAGAATCTCATTAAGCCGAATATTCAGAATGGGTACAGGGGCTGGATGGACTTTGACGTGGCAAACAAACGCGCGAACCTTTGTCTCGCTTTGTTTTCCGGATACCCTCGAGTCGACCACAAAGTTGTTTCGTTTGAAACGCCAATACACGTACACCTGTGCATGGCCATGCAAAATTGATGCAACTGATATAGAGGATTGAAGTAAATCTGTTTGAGTGCTATATATAGCATCGAACTCCACAATAGAACGATATTCCTACAGATTAATCAAACGCGAAATTCAGCAGCAATCAACCGGACTAGTCTTCGAATTTTGAAATAGATCAACAATAATTCAGTTTACGAGTACAGCCATTATTCCTGACCCAGCTCTTCAATTTTTCAATCGTTATTTTTCCAAAAATTATTCGACACACTTTCCCAACTCCGCTTCGAGCTTATCCACTTTAATGTCATCTGCATTTCAGCTTGACACGATGACACACAACCTCGATTAAAATCAATCAACCTTTGAATCTCTTTTTGCCCATATTGCTACGAAGTAATATTTTAAAGATTAAATTTTAATTATCTCGTCCATGAATAAACATCGGTAATTATTTGCGTGTTATTACTTAGCAATGAAATCTTTCCAATGAAATTTGTCAAAAATATATTCTAACAATTACAAATTATGCGAACGGTTATTTGATATTTTAGTCCATATCACATTGTCGATTTATGTGGATAATAACGAAACGTGAAGTTTCTCGCATGCATATCCGTCTCAAACTAGAAGTTTGGTGAAACCCTATACCCCCAAGATACAAGATATAGAGTCCGTTGGATGATGTACCGTTGGCAGTATACGCTAATGGAAGTTGGTGCATGCGAATACATTCGATATATGCATATTTCAATACATAATATATATACAAAGGGTTACGGGAAACATCGATAACCAAGACACGTGCGAGCCAAGTAACGGTCTCTGTGAAATAACGTAAGAATTTCATATCTCTAGGGCTGTCTGCAGAATTTTTGAGGGACCGTCCACTATGGATTATTCCGAACTGGGTAACGTATAGCTGAGAAAAGAAATGGAAAAACGTGAGAAACACCGCAGAGATAACTTTCTTCAATCATTTTTCACACGGTCCGGTCCGAGACACGTGACATTTCAAATCAGGGATAGTGAATTCAGATCTTTGCTGCCACTCTTTTTTTTATTCTTGCATGAACAAGCGGATACAATTTCTCTTCTCCGAAAATCTAATAAAATTTTTTTTTTGCATCGCTAGTGTAAAATCACGAATTCAACTGAGCGAACGCGGAAGCTTTCACAGAGCCTTTGTTTTCGAACTTTTTATCCTTTATGCATCTGTGTTTTATTATTCTCTGTTTCGGATTTCCGTTCAACATATGTACACACAAAGGTGCGCAGGACAAAAGTTCGGTTGAAGAACGCCGGTTGAACACCCTACACTTGCTATAACGCTCAATAGAGTTTGATCGTTGAATAGTTTCCTCTTGAACATATATAATATATATATATGTATATATGCAGCAAGCATCTGGTACACTTTTGCTGCCGTGCACTCTAAGAGTACTTGCTGCGAGCGAAACGATAAAATATGACCTACATACACTCTGACAAACAAAAAAATGAAGACAGGTGTTACTTAATAGATTAATCGATATTTTTCTTTTTTCTCTGTGTACTTTTCTCTTCACTTCATTCAATCTGTGTAGTTATAAAAAGTACAAATGTCTAAATGCTTCTGTCAATACTGATATTTATTGCCATTAGTGAATTTTGGCAAATACTGCACATTTTTGAGTAATCTTGCAATAAATTACGAATGTCTGCAGTAAAGAGATTCTCGGCATAATAGTTTTTGCACCTGCTGACCAGCGATATTCTATAGCTATGTGAGAGATGCGCCTTAGAGAAAGTTTAAAAGATCTTGAATCTGCCAGCCTCTCGTCTCCGAGTCAGCTGAAAAACTATCCTTCAAATGCAAGTGATATAAAAAATTCAAGAGTCGAAAAAAAAATCTCAAAGAAAATAAAATTTCTTTGAAAATTTATTCCATTCACGAAAAAGGCTTCCATACGTCTCCTTTATACTTTTCACTCGATACATTATTCGAGAATGTAATTTCCACCTTGTCCAAAATGAGCAAAAATTTCATAAATAAATATCGCAGATAAAAGCTTCGGTCGTTAAATCTTTAATTTATAGCTCTTTCGCAAAACACGCGAACTGATAAACTCGTGGGGATTTTATTGCTCATCGATTTATCTTATTAATACGTTCCACTATCATTTATTGGAAACAAAAGCTATGATGAGATAGTGAACGATATCGTGAACAATGAATTCCGAATTCAACCGATGAAGGTATAAAGTAATGACGAGAAAAAATGTCTGGAGCATTGAAATTGAAGGTGACGTAACTTGACCCATACGAGTACTCAAGTACTCGGTTGTCCCATGAGTATGCTAATAATACAGA
The DNA here is from genome assembly GCA_030522545.1 of Cremastinae sp. A BG-2022a. NCBI lineage: Eukaryota > Metazoa > Arthropoda > Insecta > Hymenoptera > Ichneumonidae > Cremastinae sp. A BG-2022a. The sequence continues at coordinate 38,191 of JAPYYW010000683.1, forward strand.
TAGAAGAAATACATGGAATTACAGTGGAATATTCGGAAGGACGATCAAACGCCTTAGTAACGCCGGAACTTTCGTAATTGCTATCGGCCCAGAACAGTGTATATGTAACGAAGAAAGGCCGTTGTAGTATATAACCCACACGCGTGCAATCAATTCCGTAAACGCTCCACGGTAGTGCCTGGTCTAAAGTTTGGCTCTTACCATCGAGAGAAACCGCAAAATGGCTTACAAGTGCATCCTGTTCTAACTTGCGAAACATTTGGCGACAGTTCATACAATCCACCGAATAATATACAATATGCTACGTATATGTGTCTATACGTACAGGATCCATTCGCGAATTTCTATACAACGACGCACACACGTACACACACACGTATAATATGAGCCAATGAGAAAACTCGAATGAGAGAGAAGTTCGATCGTATACTTCTGAACGACATAGCTAACCGAAATGGTTGAGGCGTTCGGATCTGAATTTGTAACCGTACAGCTGCCAAGATCTCGATTCCACTTTCTGAAACTTTCAACCGATACCTCTCCTCGTGTACGATCCTCAAACAAGATTTCATTTAATTTATTATTAACTAGAATTGATACGGTGTTGATACGATGATCACGACTTTCGTGAAAATTTATACAACTGAGAAATTCATCCCTGTTTTCAATTACGTTCAGGAAGATTCAAGTCATGAGCAAAGATTATTACGCAGATACGATTTGAGAATGAATGGAATTTTGTGAAGTTACAAAAAAAGAGTTTTTACTAGATTTTGCTTATTCAAGATATACCTCTAATTCAAGTGGATTGCTGATTAATTTCATATACTCATGAATAATTTCATGTCTGCACTCTCCACCATGTAATTCAGCGATACGAATAGAAATGGTGACTGAGGTAAAAATAAAAAATAAAAATGTGGATTATTATTTCATCGAAGTTCAAAATGACCGCAACGAAATTGTCTAATCCAGAATTATGCATGAATCCAAAGTAAATTGTATTGCTAGCAAGAGTAACTAGAGCTCTTAATCACAACGTAATAAAGTACCTTACCACACGGAGTTTATCCACGGAGCACTGCTATGCAACGGATACTCCGTCAAGCCCGATTCAAGCCACGCGACGTAGCTTCACGTGTATCTCGTAATTTGCCGAGGCTTTAATGCCATTCTATTGTCCATACACAAATTTCTCACCGGGGTAATAACTCGGACAGAATGCCATAACCTCAACAACAAATTTGTATTGGTTGACCAACAGTCAGTGAGGTTTCGCCTGATGCTTTATTGTAATCATGCATGGATTCACACACCACTAATATATTCATACGCAAAGAAAATGTATGCACTGTAAATCCAAGTGTGTAATTTTTACATATTTACGTGTACTATTTAACTGCAATCACTGTTTATATCATTAAAAGTGTGTTATGTGCTCGAGCGTGTTTTCTTAAGCGATTGCGTATTTAATTCGACAAGCTTTTATGCATGTTTATCATATTACACCTTTCGTAAGTAATTTATTCAATATCCAAAAGTTGAAAATGAATTTTCAAGTAGTTGAACTTAATATAATAAACATTATCGATAGGTAATTTCTAATAAAATGAGTTCTTAACGTGGGAAAACAAAAAAAAATTATTTATAAATTTTTACAAACTAAAATGCGAATGTCTTTTGAATTACATAGGGATACATGTATTACGTGTGTTCAAAGTTACACGTAGAGCGTGCATAATACTAGACACGAAATACCAGTAAATTTATAATTACTCACATATATGTAATTTGAACCGATTATGGTAGATTTACTCATTTTCAAAGGAAAATACACCTTTCAAATGTGAAACATACTTGGGCTTGTAGTGTATTTTGCGTTGAATTCCTTATTAGACTTCCTTCTCAAGAGAACGTGCTTAGACTGAATCGTTGCCTCTGCAATCCTCAACTAAAATCGCACGATCGTTCATTCGCTTTTGCACTCAGAAAAGTTCACCAAGCGAATTAATCCGAAGCAGAGTGTGCAAAAAAAAGATTCTGTAAGAATTAATTCCATTAATATCAGTGATTAAATAGTGGAAACATTATTTCAAATAATTCTCACGTGAGTAAATATTGTTCGGATGAAAAAGGAATTTTTTCTATACAATGGTCAGTGTGCCTTTTATTTCTCGATAAATACATTATCGTGAATTTCCTCTAAGTGCAACAGCGAAGTACTATCTCGAACACTTTGCACAAGCGAATTCATGAGTGCACCGAGAAGTGCATGAATAGAAAGCACCTAATCGACCTGCGCACTTGTGCGAACATGAAAATATTTATAAAGTGGCTATGATCTATCACGAGAAGCAACAGCGAGAATGAATTTCGCTCGTCCCTCCGATGCGCACTTGGTACGTGAGAGAGCATGAGTTCAGAAGCACACAAAGTGTATTGTGTTATATTATGTACCACAGTTCACGATAACTATGTTTTCGGAGGCCAAAAGTTGCGTTAATGTACACAGGCTCACAAATTTCATCAAATTTCATTTGATAAATCGAATTGAATCAGCAAGCCGATACTAATTGAAGAAGGTCGTTTTTATTTGACCGAACAGAATTTTTTGTTGACTCGGTGAACCTAAACAAACAAAAAATTAAACTTCATCGACGAATCTCTATTTTCCTAAGCGATACTCGTGGAAGAGAGTTATCAGCAGATTTATTTTTCAATGCAAGTGGCAGTGTCGATAAAAACTATTGCTTGAATGAAGCATTATTTTGCTAATAAGAAAACTGATTGGTGGCAGACGTGTGTGTGAGAAATGAGTAGGAGAACGTTTAACTCCCTAGGTCACGCGAGAAAATTTTTCGCATAACCCGTACATTATCCTGCCCGGAGTGTTGGTATATACATATGTATAGTATAGTGGTTGCGAATAAACCCTTTATTGAGAAAACGAGAGTTGAACGATGGTAGATGAGAGAAATGTGCAGTGTGTAGTGAACTGGAAGCGTTTGAAAGATAGAGAGAGAGAGAAGGTGACTCAAGAGATTGAAGGGAGGAAGGGATGCGCATGCAGGCGAAAATTACTCGTCCTGAGCGACTTCGATGAATTGAACTTGCTTCATCGTATGTGAATAATGAATCGATACCGCGGGAATACGGAAGATGAATGTTCCACGAATTTTTTTTTTACAAATATATCGAACGTCTTTCGCTTGTCTTCATTTTTGAAAAATTGAAAATCGAAATTAGAAAATCTTTCCAGTATTCCAGATTTTGCAGCATCACTCGACGTTGCGCGAGCAAGTGAATATAAAAATGTTGAAACAGAAATTGTATTAGAGAGAATGTGGCTTCAACCGCGTCGGGTACAAAATTTCGTCTCTGCATATCATGTACATGTTGGGTTTCACGTGTAATTATCTCTTTATTCGCGTTTCCTGCTCGTATACGCATATACCATGTAGTTCCTGTCCCTTTCTGTCCTTGCCTCATAAATTCCCTCGTGTCAAGTTAGCACCACCTTGAGCTTTCATAACACTGCGAAAATTCATTCCCTCTCTCGCATTTGAGGTTTGAGATACATTGCTACGTGTGAAATGTTTCAACTATTCGGTAAATGTAGAGACGATGTCACTTGAAGCAAAAATGTAACGTGTAACTGTCAAGAATCCCTAAAAATGATTTTCAAAGGTGTCAATAATTTAAGATGGTTCGTATTTAGTATTCGACATGCAGATAAGATTTAATGGCAAATCATTTATAGAAAAAATTATTTTGAATTTCTGAAAATTTTGATCAAAAACTTGAATATTGCTTAAAAAACGAAGAGAATATGTAGTATACCGGATATTTACATACTATGCAGCGTTCATAAATTTTCCTTTCGACATTCCTTATTTTATGATAACAGATTGCTTTTGTGATACACGCATATACATACAGCTCGAATAGAGCCAAGAATTTCCGTCCCTTTATTAATTCATTAATTTAAAAAAAAAGAAGAAAAATAATCCTGTACCGAAACAAATTTGATATCCTTTATTAAAAAAGACATGAGGCCTGTAATCGATTAATTGGAATAAAACGCATTATGCTGAGCACATTAACATTTGGCTCTCTATTCATTAAAAAAAAATTCAATGTCCACTGCTTTGGAAATAATGACTTTGATGTTTGAATCATTCATTTCGTCTTGCAAAAATTATCAGAAATTACCTATTATGAAGTCGATATCGTCGAGAACACGAGAAGATATCGCCACTTGAAATTTTGAGATTTTCCTATATTTTTGATTCGCGATAAATCAGGCTGGATGTCCTCGAACACGCTAAATTTTCTCAGCTCATGTGAAAAAAACTTGCAACACAATGTTCTGTTATTTATATCAAATATATCCTGGATAGATACATCTGAATAGTTCGGGGATCGTAAACATAAAAAAAAGAGAAAATTCATCGAGCGTAACGAGGAAAAAAAATTTTCAAATTTTCGTTAATCGCTCGGTCATTAACGTGATCGGTCGAGGTTGAGGGAAAAACCGAACACGGTCTTAATTGGTTTTATGAGGCAATTTGGAATCAGTAGCCCGGTGACAAGTGTCGGGGTAAGACGTGTCGGGTCTCGCCAGGTAGTTCATTACCGAAAAATTTTTCGTAGAAATAATTCTTCAAGTTCAATCGAGTGTTAGTTCCAGTCATTTTCAATCATACCTAGAAGCACAAAAAAATATCAATTCAAACATGTCAAGGAGGAAAAAGTGGCCGCGTTTTTGTTTGTGCTTCAAAAATCAAAAAAAAACAAGAAATTCTAAAAATTTTGTGAATTTCAAGGATTTAACGAACGTGTCTCGGACATAAGCAAATTTACCTGAATAGTTAGGGAATCGTAAACAAAAAAGAGAGAAAATTTGTCGCACGTAATTAGGAAAAAAATTCCAAATTTTCAAAAATATATACCTCGATTATATGGTACCCATAGTGATGCGTCGAGGTCGAGGGAAAAACCGAACACTGTCTTGATTGTTTGAATTTTCGACTGAATTAGGAATCATTAGGTCGGTATAAAGTGTTGTGTGGTGGTGAAGTGAAGTGCGAGGCCCGCGGAACATATTGAGCAAAAAATTAGAAAGATGCACATCTTCTCCATAAATCACCCTTAATAGAGCTGATTTCGTCAAAAGGTAAGACATCGCAAATTGAAATTTTCATAGGTCTACGAAACCCAGTGTGACTCGCCAAATGTCTTAAAGTTTTTTTCTTCGATTTTAACAGCCGATTTAATCGGAAATTTCCCGTAGATAACGAAAATGATAATTATTTTTGGCGAAATCGAAGAATTTATATTGAAAAATCGAAAAAACTGACTTTGCGATCAGTTTTTTGAATTTTTCAATACAAATTCTTGGATTGCGCTCCGAATTAGTAGCATTTTCGTTATCTACAGGAAATTTCCGATCAAATAGGCTTTTAAAATCGAGAAAAAAAAATTCAAAAAATTTTGCGAATTTTTTAAGGTATACCCCTTTCTATTTTTTCAAAAATCTTCAAGGCGTCATAACTTTTTAAAAAATTGACGAATTAACAAAATCCCTGCGCCATTCGCTTCGTTTTGCAAAAAACTTTAAGAATCACTCTTAATAAAGTACATTTGGTCAAGAGAGAGAAAATATATATCGCTAATTGAAATTTTCTTGGGTCCACGAGACCCAGTGGAACTCACCAAATTTCTTGAAATTTTTTTCTATCGATTTAAAGAGCCTATTCGATCGGAAATTTCCCGTAGATAACGAAAATGATAATTATTCGGGGCGAAATCCAAGAATTCATATTGAATGAGCCAAAAAACTGACT